>JAGSMP010001653.1:0-138786 GCA_029286625.1 Parnassius orleans | reverse complement strand
TTAATTTATCCGTCAAACGATGTGATAGACGTATGTTTGTTTTGTGAAACAATTTATAAAGAAAATATAAGATTTAAAATCTCAATAAAAACCAATTACATATGATTATCACCAGGACCATTTATAATTTTTGGTAATGATAATACTCATTGCAAGTAATAGGAGCTAGTGCTATATTAGGTATAGTTATCTAAAAAAACATTGTTTTATTAGCACTGACCATAATGAAGTTAGTCAAAACAAGTCGTATCATTAAAATCAATCTTAAAGATGCAGCAATACCAGCAGTATCTTACAAACGCTCTGAATATAATGCTCAATAACTCAACTGGGTGGAAGTACACTTGTTCCCACGGATAGAAAAATTGCAAACCGTGCGGGCGAAGCCACTGGCGTTCGCTAGTTACACATAAAAGGGCTCCAACAATACAAACAAACGTGTTCATGCACACTAATTTTTGTACTGTCTGGAATCGAACCGCAACCATCACGCTTTGTAGTCCGCTCGTAGTACAAACCACTAGACCAATGCGATCGACACCATTGGTTAAATAAATTGATATAATATAGAAATTTTGAACATGTAGGCACCGCATCGCCTCAGAGGCGCGCGCCGACACCCGCTCGCGCCCGCCTCGGGTCCATCGAAGAGGGGGGGGACTTCCCCAAGTCCTCGCCCCTGGACCCATTCATGGGGCCGGAAGAGCGGCAGCGCCCGCCGCGGCCCAGCGGCGGATCTGGTCTCGGCTCCGCCGCCACCAAGCTTCGGCCGCGGAGGGTAGGGAGAGCGGCGCCCGCAATACCGACATCTTCCCGCGGCCCCACCACCACCGCATCAACGGTGTGGCCTGTCTGAGTCGCGGAGGATAGCGAGTGGCGCATCGCCATACCAACACCTCTTCCCTCCGCGACTCCACCTCGGTTGCAGCGGTAAGGGAGCAGACCAACCCTTCCGCAGCAGCCCACCGACATCCGAAGTGGGCTCGCCGAGCCCACACGGAGGCCACCTCGGGCCGGCCCTACACCGGCCAGCCAAGGTTCCTCTTTGTTCACCGCGGTCGACCAAGCCACGGCTATAAGCCCCCCGCCACGACAAGGCGGGAACCCGTTCTGGGGAACCTAACCTAACCTAACCTAACCTAACCTAACCTTTTTTTTTTCGGGGAACCATGGACTACCTCCGCCTGGGGAAAGGCGGAGGGGCGCCGGACTCTTACCGGCTAAAACCACCCTGGTGTCTCTCGCATCGTGCGCGCGCGGGGCCGGGAATCCAAATTTTCCGCAGCCCCATTACCAGTGCTGGCCCGGTCTGTCCGGGCTCGTCTCCTGCACGGGGTAGTGAGGTTCGACTACCCTGCGCATCGCCTCAGAGGCGCGCGCCGACACCCGCTCGCGCCCGCCTGGGTCCATCGAGGGGCGGGACTCCCAAGTCCTCGCCCCTGGACCCATTCATGGGGCCGGAAGAGCGCTTTAGCAGCGCCTGCTTGCGGCCCCAGCGGCGGATCTGGTCTCTGGCTCCGCCGCCAACCAAGTTTCGGCCGCGGAGGGTAGGAGAGCGGCCCGCACCGACATACCTCTCCCTCGCGGCACCACCACCGCATCAACGGTGCGGCCTCGTCTGAGTCGCGGAGGATAGGCGAGTGGCGCATCGCCATACCAACACCTCTTCCTCCGCGACCCACCTCGGCTGCAGCGGTGGGGAGCGACCAACCCTCCTGCAGCAGCCCACCGACACACATCCGAAGTGGCTCGCTGAGCCCACACGAGTGGTTAACCCGGGCCGGTCCTACACCCGGCCAGCTAAGGGGTTCTCTTGTTCACCGCGGATGACCAAGCCACGGCCATTGCCCCCGCCACGACAAGGCGGGAACCCGTTCTGGGGGAACCTAACCTAACCTAACTTAACCTAACCGCAACCTAAATTAAACCGCATATTGATGAAGTCAGCCGGAAAGCTATAAATCTATATAAAGCAATATCCAGAGCAGCAAGAGCACAATGGGGTCTGAATTCAGAAATAGTAAGACTAATATACCTGGCAGTTGTGGAGCCGACTGTTCTATATGCCAACTGCTGGGCAGAAACAACTAATAGAAGATACATAGAACGCACTTTAAACAGATTAACCAGGATTTTCAGTATACGTATCAGTAAAGGCCACAAAAACAAATTCACTGATTCAAGCACACTGTTTGCACAAATTATTCTCTTGCACTAAGAGCCAGAGAAATGCCCATTTATATGAGGTAAAGCGAGGTAAGCTCATAGACCAGTTACCAGGAAGGCAACTTGAAATAAAAATAAGTCCGTTTGACCTACCACATCCCTCAGAAAGAGAACTATTAAATATATCAGCTCATTAATACGCAAGAGGATACAGAATCAATTGATAACGAATGGCCCAAAATCTACACGGACGGTAGCAAAATCAACAACAAAGTGGGAGCTGCAATAACGGTATGGAACAATGGAACAGAATATAAAAAATGTTTAGGCTAGAGAGTTATTGCAGTATTTCAAGGAATTGGCAGCCATATTGAGAGCAACAAATATGCAACAGCAAAAAATATCGGAAGGTTATTTTAAGCGACTCAAGATCACTTTAGAGTGTATCTGCGATCCCACTTCAAAACACCCAATAGGCCGAAATCCGAAATGAAATAAGAGATAATAAGAAACTAGACGGCAACATCCGATCATATTGATTAAGCACACAGTGGAATAGCCGGTAATGAGAGAGCCGACGAATGGCTAAAACATGCAGCAGCCAACAACAAGCAAAGACCAGAGTATGATCTTTTCCATTGTCTTATGCAAAGCACCTCACCAGGCAATCTACCCCTGCAATATGGCAACGGAAATACGAAGAAACCCCAACTAGCGACATCACAAAGATTTCAACATTGTCATAGCTTATAAGGTATCTTAAGTCGATCAAAACAACTAATTTAATATCTCAATTATTTACTGGACATGGAGGGAACAAAGCATATTTATACTGTTTAGTTGTCGTCATCCCCATGCTGCACTTGCGACGAAACGGTAGAACAATCGATCGAACATTTAATAATAGATTGTCATGATCGGGAGAAAGCGATAATGAATGTGAGTGCAAAATGGGAATGACTGTAAGCAAAAAACACTGTCTAGCATAATTGAAGACAATGACTGCTGATCGATTTTTATGGAATTTGCGCTATCCGTGTTAAAAATCGTAAATGCAGAAAAATGGGTAAATAATATATTAGACAAAAACGACATAGTATTAAGTAAGCTTAAAAATAAAGATGTAAATAAGTTAATTAACATGTAATTTAGATTTAGTATAAACCTCTGTATTGTCAAGGTTGAATCTAAATAGATAAAATGTTTGTTGTAAATGCATCTTCAAACAAAATTATTAAATGAGGAAAAAAATAATAATAAAATAAAATTGTAAAAAAAAAAAAAACTACACGGTAATGATATTAGTAACACATTATGTAATATTAGTCGAGCTAGAAATTAAGATTTAAATAAGCTAATTAACATAATGTTATTTAGATTAATTGTTAACTGTCTGCAAAGATAAGATAATTGTTGTAAATGCATCGAACGAACAAACAAATAAGAAAAGAAAAAAAAAAAAAAGGAAAAAGAAAGGAAAAAAAAGGGGAAAAAAAAAAGAAACGCAAAGATAGTTAATGCAAAAAAAAAAGAAAAAGAAAAAAAAAATAAGAAAAAAAAAGAAAAGAGAAACAAATAGATAGTTTATAACAAAAAAAATAGTATAATAATAATTATAAAACAGTAGCATTTAAGATCATTCTCACAAAGTAATTGTTATCAAGGTAATAGAAATTTAAGCGTACACTGTCATTGTATTGTATTATATTATATTAGAAAGACAGCCATAGAAATATTACAAATTAAAGAAAGCATGCAATTTAAACTGAAAGAAATGTAAGACTTATGACAAAAAAAAAAAAAAAAAATCAGTTACATTATAATATATAAGCATTTTACAGTAAGAAGGGTACTGCAGAATAGCAGTAGTGTAATAGATAAAAAAAAAAAAAAAAACCTAACCCACCTAACCTTTTTTTTCGGGAAAACTCATGGACTACCTGCCTGGGGAAAGGCGGAGGCGTGCCGACTCTTACCGGCTAAAACCACCCCGGTGTCTCGCATCAGCGCGCGGCCGCGGAATCCAAATTCTTCCGCAGCCCCCACACCAGTGCTGGCCCGGTCTGTCCGGGCCCGTCTCCTGCACGGGGCAGTGAGGCGCTCGACCACCCCGTGCATCGCCCAGAGGCGCGCCGACACACCGCTCGCGCCTCCGCCTCGGGTCCATGGAAGAGGGGCGGGGACTTCAAGTCCCTCGCCCTGACCCATTCATGGGGGCCGGAAGAGCGCTTAGTAGCGCCTGCCAGGCCCCAGCGGCGGATCTGGTGGTCTGGCCCGCCGCCAACCGTTTCGGCCGCGGAGGGTAGGAGAGCGGCGCCTCGCAATACCGACATCTTCCCCGCGGCCCCACCACCACACGCATCAACGGTGGCCCGTCTGAGTCGCGGAGGATAGGGCGAGCGCACGCTCAACACCTCTTCTCCGCGACTCCACCTCGGCTGCAGCGGTGGGTGGGGAGCAGACCAACCCTCCGCAGCAGCCCACCAACACACATCCGAAGTGGCCTGCTGAGCCCACACGGAGGGCCACCTGGCCGGCCCACACTCAGGCCAGCCAAGGGGTTCCTCTTTGTTCACCGCGGTCGACCAAGCCACGGCTATAAGCCCCCGCCACGACAAGGCGGAACCGTTCGGGGAACCTAAACTAACCTAACCTAACTTAACCTAACCTAATCCTAACGTTTTTTTTTTTTTTGGGAAACTCATGGACTACCTCCGCCTGGGAAAGGCGGAGGGCGTGGGACTTACCGGCTAAAACCACCCTGGTGTCTCCCGCGCGCGGGAATCCAAATTCTTCCGCAGCCCCACACTAGTGCTGGCCTGTCTATCCGGGCCTGTCTCCTGCACGGGGTAGTGAGAGGTTCGATCACCCCGTGCATCGCCTCAGAGAAGGCGCCGACACCTGCCTGCCTCCGCCTCGGGTCCATCGAAGAGGGGGACTTCCAAGTCCTCGCCCTGGACCCATTCATGGGGGCCGGAAGAGCGCTTAGTAGCGCCCGCTCGCGGCCCCAGCGGCGGATCTGGTCTCTGGCCCGCCGCCAACCGTTTCGGCTGCGGAGTAGGAGAGCGGCGCCTCGCAATACCGACACCTTCCCCGCGGCCCCACCACCACCGCATCAACGGTGTGGCCCGTCTGAGT
Organism: Parnassius orleans; assembly: GCA_029286625.1. Classification (NCBI taxonomy): domain Eukaryota; kingdom Metazoa; phylum Arthropoda; class Insecta; order Lepidoptera; family Papilionidae; genus Parnassius; species Parnassius orleans. The sequence goes on along the minus strand of JAGSMP010001653.1, from coordinate 133,482 downwards.
CGCGGAGGATAAGAGTGGCGCATCGCCATACCACCTCTTCCTCCGCGACTCCACCTCGGCTGCAGCGGTGAGGCGGACCAACCTCCCGCAGCAGCCCACCGACACATCCGAAGTGGGCTGCTGAGCCCACACGGAGTGGCCACCTCGGGCCGGCACTCACACCGGGCCAGCCAAGGGTTCCTCTTTGTTCACCGTGGTAGACCGCCACGGCTACTGCCCCCCGCCACGACAAGGCGGGAAACCGTTCGGGGAAACTAACCTAACCCAACCTAACCTAACCTCTCTTTTTTCGGGGAAACCATGGACTAACCTGTCTGAGGAAAGGCGGAGGGCATGCCGGACCTGGCTAAACCACCCCGGTGTCTCCTCGCACGTGCGCGCGCGGGGCCGCGGGAATCCAAATTCCGCAGCCCCACACTAGTGCTGGCCCGGTCTGTCCGGGCCCCTGTCTCCTGCATGGGTAGTGAGGTGTTCGACTACCCCGTGCATCGCTCTCAGAGGCGCGCGCGCCGACACCCGCTCGCGCCTCCGCCTCAGTCCATCGAGACGGGGCGGGGACTTCAAGTCCCCGCCCTGACCCATCTTGGGGCCGGAAGCGCAGCGCCCGCTTTCGCGGCCCCAGCGGCGATCTGGTCTCTGGCCCGCCGCCACCGTTTCGGCCGCGGAGGGTAGGTAGAACGGCGCCTCGCAATACCGACACTCGGCCCCACCACCACCGCATCAACGGTACCGGCCCGTCTGAGTCGCGGAGGATAGGCGAGTGGCGCACGCCATACCAACACCTCTTCCTCCGCGACCCCACCCGGCTGCAGCGGTAAGGGAGCGGACCAACCTCCTCCGCAGCAGCCCACCGACACACATCCGGCGGGCTCGCTGAGCCCACACGGAGTGGTTACCGCCGGCCTACACCCGGCCAGCCAAGGGTTCTCTCTTTGTTCACCGCGGTGACCGCCACGGCTACAAGCCCCCGCCACGACAAGGCGGGAAACCGTCTGGGGAACCTAACCTAACCTTTTTTTTTTTTTTCGGGAAATCATGGACTACCTCCGCCTGGGGAAAGGCGGAGGGCGTGCCGACTCTTACCGGCTAAAACCACCCCGGTGTCTCCTCGCATGCGCGGGCCGCGGAATCCAAATTCTTCCGCAGCCCCACACTAGTGCTGGCCCGGTCTGTCCGGGCCTCGTCTCCTGCACGGGGTAGTGAGGTGTTCGACACCCCGTGCATCGCCTCAGAGGTGCGCGCCGACACCCGCTCGCGCCTCCGCCCGGGTCCATCGAGAGGGCGGGGACTCTCAAGTCCTCGCCCTGGACCCATTCATGGGGGCCGGAAGAGCGTCAGTAGCGCCTGCTTTCGCGGCCCCAGCGGCGGATCTGGTCTCTGGCCCGCCGCCGACCAAGTTCGGCCGCGGAGGGTAGGAGAGCGGCGCCTCGCAATACCGACACCCTCCCCCGCGGCCCCACCACCGCATCAACGGTGCGGCCCCGTCTGAGTCGCGGAGGATAGGGCGAGTGGCGCATCGCCATACCAACACCTCTTCCTCCGCGACTCCACCTCGGTTGCAGCGGTAGGGGAGCAGACCAACCCTTCCGCAGCAGCCCACCGACACATCCGAAGGGCTCGCCGAGCCCACACGGAGGATACCTGGCCGGGCCCCACCCGCCAGCCAAGGTTCTCTTTGTTCACCGCGGTCGACCAAGCCACACTAAGCCCCCCCGCCACGACAAGGCGGGAACCCGTTCGGGGGGGAACCTAACCTAACCTAACCTAACCCCAGTCCGGTGTCAACAGCCGTCCCGAACGCCACGTTTTTGAGTTGCTCCGCACTTAAAAATTCGGAAAAATAGGTTTTTGCGCCCGATTTTGGTGCGCGATATACCAAAAGACGCGTCTCGACTCGCGTCTTAAGAAAGTGAAGACCGCTAGAAAATTGAAAGTGGTGAAAGAATTATGTGAAATAAGTGATTTTCAAAAGTGAAAATTTTAGAAGTCAAACGCGATTAAGCGCCTTGACCCTAACTTTTAAAGTGTGGTTTAGAAGGCATTGACTTCTATATATGCAAAATTTGAGAATTTTCTGAGTGATAGTTTCGGAGTAAAACGTAAAAAAACAAGTGCCACGTGGGCACGTGTTTTGTGAAGCAGAACCGTGCGGCTACTTCTGAAGCCGCATTCTGGTAGCAATTGCGAAGAGAAGCCTGGAACAATTTTTGGATCTTTTATAAGTTAAGTGGGTGAAGAATTATTAAACTTTTAAAATTTGTCAAAATTTGATAATTAAATTATTCAAAAACCAAAGTGAAGACCCCCATTTTTTATTGTGCGGCTTTAAAGCTATTATTGGTTTTTACACTTGTGAAAAATTTGAGATTTTTGCGACAAGTAGTTTCGGAGAAAATCGCAAAAAAAACAAGTGCCACGTGGGCGCGTGCTCAGTGATGCAGAATCGTGCGGCTACTTTGGACGTCGCATTCTGTTAGGAAACGTGGAGAGGAGCCGGGAACAGCTTTTAGAACAATTATAAGTTAAGTGGCTAAAAAATTATTGAACTTTTAAAATTTTGAAAAATTTGTAAATTAAATTATTCAAAAAGTAAATTGAAACCATCAATTTTGACAACAAAATAATGTTAAGACAAATATAATTAAGATATATATAAAAATTTAGATTTTTCAAATAAGTAGTTTTTAAGTTAGGATTTTTTAAATTATTTGGTTGACCAATTGTTACCTTTTATTGCGCCTTAACGGGCTGAAAAATATTTATACATAGTAAGAATACTGAGAATAACGTCTCAAAATTTTTGTAGATTTTTAAAACTAAATTTGGCCAAAAAATTAAAAATTTTTGAAAAATTTATACGTTTAATGTTAAATTTTTTATTATAGGTGGCTTAAAACGCCAAAAAAGTTACTTATTTGAAAGCTTGACACTGAGACCTTTCAAATGAGCCCAAACACGGGTCAAATTGGTTAAAAGACGCCCAAAATAACCTTTGCTGTCTGGACCGGCGGCCATTTTGAAAAGGTTTAAAATCGGAATAACTCGTGTTCTGGGAGTCGTAGCGAGTTGCGGTTTTGGACTTCATTACTGCCCCACTATAGTCTCTCTCTTAAATTAGAAAAAACGGTCTTCATAAAATCGCGAAGTGAAGCCTCCTTTAAGACCAAAATATAAGGTCAAAAGAGTGCTTTTTGTGGCAACCCAAACCGCGTTACTCTGCGACAAAAATTGACCGAGTTGTTGATGATTTAAATTTTGGTCGCCATTTTGGTCGCCATATTGGAAAGTTTTAAACTGACATATCTCCGGAAGTCTTGGGTGGATTTCGATGCGGTTTTCGAGACACGCGATTGCCTAGGATCGTTTATCTTACCATCTGACAATTATAGTGACCTGGCGGCCATTTTGGTTAGCCATTTTGTGAAATATTATTATCACTATATCTTTGAAGGACTGCAACGATTTCTGCCGGATTTCCGGAATAAGATAGAAAATATCTTTGACTTTCTGTCTAAGAAATAAAAAAAAATACTCTACATAGAGACAATTGTACGACTTATGTGTATTTCCTCTTAAATAAGTGAGACTTTGTCTTTTCATTCTAAACATATAGAGGACAACCTTGTGGGGTATGAAAACGTAATGAGAAACTCTACATAGAGTTAAAATTTTTTCTTTTAAACTTTATATTGTTCCATTAAGTTTATTTATTATAAATCTGACTACACACATACCTGTGTCACGGTGGGTTTGGACATTTCCTACACCGTTAGTTTAGGACATATTTATTTACTTTACTTTTTATACAAATTTTTTATCTTTTTTATTTTTATTTTTATTTTATTAAACTGTCTGACGCTTTCCCTGACAATGTTGGGAATCCGAACCCTTCCAAAAGGTGCAGGAGAGTGACAAGGAGACGTTCTCCAAATGGAGCGGAGATGGCAGGTCCACTCCAAAAATGAAGCCCAAAAGAGTGTGTGGGCATAACTTATTGGAGAATGGGAGACGCAAAGGACCAGAGCAGGATCTCGGGAAAGGAGTTGAAGTTACCCCAGTGGCCCGCACAAAGCAGATAATGGCTCCCTCCACAAGTAGACCATCAACCGGAAAACCAGAAAACCCACCTGAAAAAGTTACAGAAAAATATGCAGATAGAGTAATCTGAAGAGCAGTGTCTGCACAAGGCAAAACTGCATCTCAGTAACTCAAGAAACTTAAAACCGATATTAAACTTGAGGTAATACAAAACATAGATAGGTTATATCAATTAGTCAAGGAGGCAGAAGCGGAAAGGAAATGGGAGCAGGAAACAAAAGCAGGATGACCAGGGTAAAGTGGAGGAGAAATCAGAGAGGCAAGATGAAAGTAGAAAAGAAGCAGAAGATAACCTAATAAAAAAGATAGAGCAACATATCAAAATGCTCGAGGAAAATAGGAAAGAGATGGAAAACTTGAGAGACGTACTTCAACAACAAGGAAGCAGGGAGGAAAAGACAACATATGCAAGTGTGGCCGCCAGGAAGAGTAGTGGAATACCATCGGGATATGTTGCAACTCATTCAATTGCCATTTCTTCACAAGATGAAAAAGATACCGGAGACCAAGTACTAGAAAAGATCAGGAAGGTAGTAAACGCAAGAGAAGAAGGATTTAAAATTGATAAAGTGAGGAAGGCCAGAGATCGAAGAATAATTATAGGATGTAGCACTCGAGAAGAAGTAAAAAAGATTCAGGAAAGAATAAGCAAAGAAGGATCCCAATTAACGGTAGAAGAAATAAAAAACAAAGACCCGATGGTAATACTAAAAGACGTGATGAGTTACAACACGGATGGCGACATTATCAGGGCTATAGAACATCAGAACAAGCAGATGTTAGAGGTTTTTTGACAAAGAGCAAAGGATGGAGGTGAAATAGGGAAAAGACGAGAAACCCACCCTCGTAGTTCTGAGAGTGTCGCCACAGGTGTGGGGAAGAATGATAGAAAAAGAGCTCATACACGTTGACCTGCAACGAGTGCGAGTGGCGGACCAATCTCCACTGATCCAGTGTACCAAATGCTTGGGCTACGGGCACACTAAAAAACTCTGCACCGAAACAGCTGACGCGTGTAGTCACTGTGGAGGCCCGCATCTAAAGATGGATGGATGAATGGATCTCGGGTGAACTACCATCATGCGTGAATTGCAGGAAAGGCAAACAGGACAGAAGTGACCACAACGCGTTCAGCGCAGAGTGCCCGGTTAGGAGAAGATGGGATGCCCTAGCAAGGTCATCTATAGCATATTGCTAAAGTGGTCCCAGGAGTAACCATGAACCAAACCGGCAATCAAAGATATCGCGTTGTTCAAGCAAACCTTCAAAGAAGTGAATTAGCAACTGCCGAACTAATTATGCATGCGGCAAAAAGCAAGACCACCTTTGCTATGGTCCAGGAACCGTACATCGGTAATATTGGTAAGATGCGGCACTATCCAGGTACGAAAATCGTACAATGTAACACAAAGCAGCCTAGTGAAAAAGTGGTTAAGGCAGCGATTGTTCTTTCGACGACACTATCGACGTCTCCCAGTATCCGGATCTCACCACGGAGAACATAGCTGTCGCCAAGTTGAGAGCTGGAGCCTGGGAGATAGGGTGGTGTCGATCTATGGAGGGTGACAAACCCATCGAGCCATACCTGGCCATGATTAAGAAAGCTCTTGAAGGTTTGCGAACGAGCAACGTGATACTGGGCGGAGACGTAAATTCCTGGAATACGTGGTGGGAAGCCGAGAATCTGATGGCAGAGGGATCGAAATGGACACACTTGATGAGTTGAGCTGCATATTTTAAACCGAGGGTCTGGGCCCACCTTCGACACCATTAGAGGTGGAAGAAGGTTTTCCAGCTGCGTCGATATAACGACTTGCTCGACGGACCTTCTCGGAAAAATCGAAAACTGGAGACTTTCTGGAAACGTTACTGGTTCGGATCACAGGGCAATTCTGTTTGAGCTCAAACTCGGCAAGGCTGTCGGCACAGACATCAAAAGAACAACTAGAACATTTAACACCAGGAAGGCAAACTGGAGCGAGTTTCATACGAAACTGGCTCAGCTTTGGCAAAATAAAAATTTGAACGCTACATCAATTAAAGAAATAGACAGCAAACTGATACTGGAAAGCCACATAAAAAACTACACAAAATCAATAGTTGATGCCTGTGAAGGCAGCATGCCGAGATTGAGCAGTAAGAAGAGAATAGAGCTGCCCTGGTGGACCGAGGAGCTCAGTGAGCTCAAAAGGGAAGTCGCCAGAAGAAAACGCCGTATATCATATGCGGCGCTGGTTCGAAGAGAATGGGTCGTCGAGCAATATATAACATGTAAAGAAAAATATCAGCTGGAGATGAAAAGAGCCCAGACCTCCAGTTGGAAAAACTTCTGCAGCAAGCAGGAAAAGGAGTCCATGTGGGATGGGATATACAGAGTGATTGGTAGAACAGAAGTCAGGCAGGAGGAGACTCCCTTAATCTGCGACGGTGTAAACGTGGGGAGCAAAGAATCTGCCAGGATCCTAGCGGATAGTTTCTATCCGGAGGATGAAACACAGAACGACAATGCGGACCATAGAAAGATCAGAATTAGCGAGTAAAGTAAACGTAGGATCGCAAGGTGAACTATGCGACCCGCCTTTCACGAGTGAAGAATTGATATGGTCCGCATCAAGTTTCAACCCCAAGAAGGCTCCTGGAATAGATGGTCTAACAGCAGATATTTGCAACGCTGCCATCACTCTGGACACCGATTTATTCCTGGCTTTGGCGAACAAGTGCCTCGAATTGGCATGCTTCCCAAAGATTTGGAAGGAAGCCGTGGTGGTCGCGCTACCAAAGCCGGGAAAGGAGAACTACACGCATCCCAAGTCTTATAGACCAATTAGCCTACCTGCCAGTCCTAGGCAAGATACTGAGAAAATGCTGATCAGAAGGATCAAATGGTACACAACGCCGACCATCAGCCACAAGCAGTACGGCTTTCACCCCAACGCAGTACCGAAGACTTTATGATATGATGCAGTACATTAGGAATGAGTTAAAGCTCAAAAAACTGATCGTGCTGGTATCATTGGACATAGAGGGAGCCTTCGACAATGCTTGGTGGCCGGCGATACGCTGCAGACTGGCGGAGACCGGGTGCCCAGCAAATCTGAGGCGACTGATAGACCACTATCTTGAGGATAGAACAGTACGCGTCAGGTTTGCTGGAGCGGAATGGTTAAAAAATACGACAAAGGGGTGCGTGCAGGGCTCCATCGGTGGTCCCACCCTATGGAATATACTATTAGATCCGTTGTTGAAAGAAGTGGGGTTGAAAGGGGAGCACTGTCAGGCGTTCGCGGATGATGTGGTCCTCATTGTCTCCGGAGACACGGCGCTGGAGGTAGAGAGACGAACTAATGCCGTCCTCGGGCATGTTTGGAGCTGGGGAGTCAAAAACAAACTACGTTTCGCGCCACATAAAACCAAGGCCATATTGTTTACAAACAAACTCAAGTACGACTCACCAGCTCTAACCATGGGCGGGGAGGCAATAGTATACTCCCGTGAAATAAAAATACTTGGTCTGACAATTGACAATAAATTATTCAATGCGCGCACAAAAAAATATATGTAGGAAGGCCCAGAAAATGTATGGCCAACTTTCGAGGGCCGCGAAAATCAACTGGGGTCTGAATTCGAGAGTAGAGGACCATATACTTGGCGGTGGTAGAGCCGGTGATTCTTTATGCAGCGAGCGTTTGGGCACCGGCGACCAAAAAGTGCAAACAAGAAAACTATTAAACTTGCAACGCGGCTTCGTGCAGAAGATAGTTAGGGCTTACAAAACTGTTTCATTGAACTCGGCCCTCCTCCTGGCTGGGCTGTTCTGGATTTAAGGATCAGAGGGCATTAATATATGTAATAAAAAGGACATTCCAGGAGGTAGGTGACCGAATTGAGGGAATGGAAGCCCATACAAAATTGCCGCATCCAGCGGATCAGGGCCGAAGTTCTTATGTCTGGGCGACGGTGCACAAGTGGTCCAAACAATAACACCGAGCTCACCATCTTCACTGATGGTAGCAAAATTGAGGGAAAGTGGGTGCGGCGTTGTCCATCTGGAACAGCGCTGCCGAAACGTTAACCAAAAAATTAAATTGGACTACTGTTTACCAGGCGGAGCTGTTGGCCCTGCTTGAGGCCACCAAACCACCCCTCCCGCAGCAGCCCACCGACATCCGAAGTGGCTCGCCGAGCCCACATGAGTGGTTGAACCTCGGGCCGGGCCCTACACCTGCCAGCCAAGGTCTCTTTGTTCACCGTGGCACCAAGCCACGGCTACTGCTCCCCCACCACGACAAGGCGGAACCCGTCTGGGGATCCTAACCCAACCTAACCTAACCTTTTTTTTTTTTTCGGGGAACTCGATACCCTCCGCCTGGGAAAGGCGGAGGGCGCCGACTCTACCGGCTAAAACCACCCGGTGTCTCCTCGCACGTGCGCGCGGGGCCGCGGAATCCAAATTCTTCCGCAGCCCCACACTAGTGCTGGCCTGGTCTGTCCGGGCCCCGTCTCCCGCAGGGGTAGTGAGGTGTTCGACTACCCTGCATCGCCTCAGAGGCGCGTGCCGACACCCGCTCGCGCCTCCGCCTCGGGTCCATCGAAGAGGGGGCGGGGACTTCCCAAGTCCTCGCCCTGGACCCATTCATGGGGCCGGAAGAGCGTTTAGTAGCGCCCGCTCGCGGCCCCAGCGGCGGATCTGGTCTTGGCTCCGCCGCCAACCAAGTTTCGGCCGCGGAGGGTAGGAGAGCGGCGCCTCGCACACCGACACTCCCCGCGGCCCCACCACCACCAGCATCAACGGTGCGGCTCCGTCTGAGTCGCGGAGGATAGGGCAGTGGCGCATCGCCATACCAACACTCTTCCTCCGCGACTCCACCTCGGCGCAGCGGTAAGGGAGCAGACCCCTCCGCAGCAGCCCACCAACACATCCGAAGTGGGCTCGCCGAGCCCACACGGAGTGAGCACCGCCGGCCTACACTCGGGCCAGCCAAGGGGTTCCCTTTGTTCACCGCGGTCGACCGCCACGGCTACTAAGCCCCGCCACGACAAGGCGGGAACCCGTTCGGGGAACCTAACTAACCTAAAACCTAACCTTCTAACTTCTTTTTTTTTTTTTTTTTTTTTTGCGGGGAAATCATGGACTACCTCCGCCTGGGGAAAGGCGAAGGGGTGCCGGACTTTACCGGCTAAAACCACCCGGTGTCTCGCACGTGCGCGCGGGGGCCAGGGAATCAAATTCTTCCGCAGCCCCACACTCAGTGCTGGCCTGGTCTGTCGGCCTGTCTCCTGCACGGGTAGTGAGGTGTTCACCCGTGCATCGCCCAGAGGCGCGCGCCGACACCGCACGCCTCCACCTTGGGGCCATCGAAGAGGGGGCGGGATTTCAGGTCCCTCGCCCTGGACCCATTCATGGGGCTGGAAAAGGGCGTTGTCCGCCCTTCTCCTGCGCTCGGTGCGCTTTCTGGCCGGGGAAGGAGTCGAGATCTCCTTCCCGTTCCGCAGTTTCCTTCTGCGACATCACGTCTCGCAGAAGGACACCACCGCGTCCACGACTCTGCGCTACCGACCATCTTCCGCACTAAGGCCGGCAGCGACAGATCGCTCTCACTTCATTTGTGAGGACACGGCGCTGCTCCTCCCAAGCTGCACACACGGCGAGCGTGTGTTGCGCCGTGTCCTCCTGCAATGGACGCAGGGCACCGAGCGTCCGGCTCCTGTCTATGCGGCACAGGTACTTGCCGAAGCAGCCGTGTCCCGACAGCACCTGCGTCACCCTAAACGACAGGGAGCCGTGCCTTCTCCCGAGCCAGTCGTCGAGTACTGGCCGGATCGCCTCGACGGTAGCGAGGCCGGCGTAGGGCAGAAGCCTTGCCGCCATTCCGCCACCAAGACCTGACGGAGCTCCTCCGGCGCAGCGCGATCTGTCGCTGCACCGGCCTCGAGCCAACCTAACCTAACCTAACTTCAACCCAGTCCGGTGTCAACAGCCGTCCGAACGCCACGTTTTGAGTTGCTCCGCACTTAAAAATTGTAAAATAGGTTTTCGCAAGCTATTTTCGCGTGCGATATACCAAAAGTTGCGCTTTGACCATGGTTTAAAATAGTGAAACCGCAAGAAAGTTGGAGTTTTCGTGAAAAGTTACAGTGAAAAAGTGATTTTAAAAATTTTGAAATTTTCAAAGTGAACGCTGCGCGATTAAGCGCTATAACCATTATTTTTAAAGTGCGGCCTTGAAGCTATTCGCGGCCCCCACCTATGTGCAAAATTGAGATTTCGGAACAACAGTTTTCGAGAAAAACGCAAAAAAACAAGTGCCACGTGGGCACGTGTTTTTTGAAGCAGAGGCGTGCGGCTGTTTTTGAAGTCGCATGCTGGTAGTACGCGCGGAGTGCAGCCAAAAGCAAGTTTTAGAACTATAATAAGTTAAGTGGTTGAAGAGAAATTAAACTTTTAAAATTTGGCAAAATTTAATATTTAAATAACTCAAAAACCAAAGTGAAGACCCCCAATTATTAATTTAAAATATTGTTAAGAATAATATAAAGAACATATGTGTAAAATTTTAGATTTTTCTAGTGAGTAGTTTTTTAGTTAGAAAATTTTCAAATAATTAGTTAACACGTGCTACCCTTACGTTAGGTGTTGGCAAATTTTAAAATATATATTTAATAAAAGGATATTGATATTAGCATATGAAAATTTTAATAGAATTTTAATAGTTTAATTTAGCTGTAAAAGTCAAATTTTTCAAAAAATTTATAATATATTGTGAAATATTTAATTATAGGGGGCTTAAAAAGCCAAAATACTTATATAGGTGCCTCGACACTGAGACCATTAAATAAGCCCAAACACGGCCAAATCAGTTAGGGACGGCCGAAATAGCAATTTACTGTCTGACCGGCGGCGCATTTTTAAATTTTAAAATCTAATAACTCTGTTTGTAGAAGTCGTAGTGAGTTGCGGTTTTGGACTATACTATTACTGGATCGACCTCTAGCCACCCATACAAGGATTCAGGCCTTTTGAGGTCTAGTTTTCAGGGTCCTGAAATCGATCCCAGGAAGACTGGAGGAAGCGTAATAGTATAGTCGAAACGCTAGTCTCCTGCGACTTTGAAGGAGAGTTATTGGCAGTCAAAAATCACCTTTGACATTTCGGCAGCCATCTGGATAGCTAAAATAGGTCATATCTGCCGAACTAGGAGTCAGAAGGCTGGGATTTTGATCTAGACGTCGGCAGGTAGTGCTGGAATAGACAACCAAGTTTTGGACATTTCAGAGCATAAAATTTTAAGTCCTGAAAACTACATCACGTTATAGTCAGGACGGCCCATCAAAACGAGCCCACGCACGGAGCTGTAAACCCATTGGTTCGGGAGTTACAGCGCTTTAACCACAATTTTGGCAGCCATCTTGTTTGAAACCAGAAATTTAAAGCGCTGTAACTTGGGAACCTTTGGGCTGGGTGCAACGTGTTTGGGTTTTGATAGGGCTCGAAGAGCTCCTAGCTGGTCCATAAAACAGACTCTACATAGAGTTAAAAATTTGTTAGAATATATATTAGAACTATAAGATTAGAATTAAGAGTGACCAGTATACAAGTGACCAGTATACATATACAAGGACATAGTAACGAAGATAGAGTTGAGACTCTACATAGAGAAAAACTTTTATAAAAAGAAAATGTGACGCGGCACTTGTGTGTTTTGCTCATTGGAAAATTTAAATACCGCAACTTAGACAACCATAGAAATTTTATAAATTTAAAGATTTTATAACTTACAAACCTCAAAAATTTATTATAACTTGACTACTATTATTTGTTGTTGTTTATTCTTGTTTATTTTATTTTATTCTATTTTATTTTAATTTAAATTGTTTTATTGGTTGTTGAGACCCAAGACGCGTCCCCTAAAATGCTCGGCATCGTGCCCGTTAAAAAGGCTGAGGATAGAGTGAGGGATACGAGTCCTCAGGGATCTGAGCACGAGAGAGAAGGCCCTTCTCCTAAAAATCATAGCGATGCAAGTCCCCAGCGTGAGGAAAAGTATTGAGAGGAAATGGGAAAATAGAAATGGAAACTGCAATGATTTCGCAAAAAGGTAGCCCCGACGGCCCGTCCTAAACAGAAGATTGTTCCATCTCAGGAGACAAAAGGAACAGCTCGTAAACCAGTAGCTGAGAATACAGAAAGCTCTCCCAAAACTGTAACTACAAAATATACAGATCGCATAACAGAGGCTAGAGCCTGTCTCCATAAGGCTAAACTTCATCTCAGCAACTCTCGAAACCTGAGGACTGACATAAAAACGGAAGTCACTCAGGCAATAGAGAGGCTCTATCAATTAGTGAAAGAGGCGGAAACAGGCAAGAACATTGAGAAAGTAGAAAAACCTAAAGATCAGGAGCAAAAAGGGCTAGAAGATGAAAACAGGAAAAGAAAAGAAGAAGAACAAACCTTAATGAAGAAATTGGAAGAACACGGCAAACTTTTAGAAGAAAGTAAAAAAGAAATGGAAAAATTAAGAGAAGAAATGAAAAAGCAGGAAATTAAAGAAGATAGAGGAACATACGCAAGTATAGTGGCTGGGCCACTAAGGGCTTCATCCTCACCTATACCCTTGCCCTCAGAAAACATGGCCATGCATTCAGTGATGATCACATCGAATGATGAAAAAGAAACAGGAGACCAGGTCATGGATAAGATAAGAAACGCAATAAATGCCAAGGAAGAAGGGTTAAAAATAGATAAAATTAGGAAGGCAAGGGACAGGAAAGTAATATTGGGATGCCGAACGGAGAAGGAAATAAATAGAGTAAAGGAGAGATTAAAACAGGCAGGGAAAGATCTAAATGTGAATGACATAAAAAACAAGGATCCACTTGTAATCCTGAGGGATGTCATGCAATATAATACGGATGAAGAGATAATGAAAGCAATAAGAACGCAAAATAAACAGCTCTTCAAGGACATACTAGAAAAAGAGGATAGAATGGAGATCAAATACAGGAAAAGAACAAGAAACCCGCATACGTCCCACATTGTGATGAGAGTTTCGCCCCAGATCTGGAACCGTCTTACCGAAGCTGAAGTAATTCATATTGACTTACAGCGAGTAAGAGTAATGGACCAGTCCCCCTTAGTTCAATGTTCGCGGTGTCTCGGATACGGACACAGCAAACGCATATGCACGGAAACAACTGACATTTGTAGCCACAGTGAGGCCCACACCAAAACAGAATGTGCTGACTGGCTGTCTGGAGAAACACCAGAATGTAGAAATTGTTATAAAGCGAACCATGATAGAAAAGATCATAACGCATTTAGTTCAGACTGCCCGGTAAGAAGAAAATGGAAGTACTCGCCAGGTCCACCGTAGCATATTGTTAAAGTTGACTCAAACTCAACCATGGAACCCACATCTGTACCCACCGATATCAAGCGATCCAGACAAATCTTCAAAGATGCGAGCTAGCCCCGGCCGAATTAATCACAGAGGCGACCAAGCGAAAGATATCATTCGCTTTGGTTCAGGAGCCCTATATAGGTCGAATTGGTCAAATGAAGAACTACTCGGGGACGAGAATAGCACAAAGCGACAGAAGCCAAAACACTGATAAAGTGATTAAGGCAGCTATTGTGCTATTCGATGACACCATTGGCATGACCCAATGCCCCAGCCTAACAACAGAGAATATCGCAGTCGCTAAGCTGAGGATAGGGGCATGGGAATTGGGAGTGGTGTCCGTCTACCTAGAGGGCGATAGACCAATCGAACCTTACCTAGAAATGATCGGCGCGGCCGTGGTGGGTCTACGGACAAGACAAGTGATACTCGGTGGGGACGTAAATGCATGGAACACCTGGTGGGGAAGCCGGAAAACAGATAGCAGAGGAATAGAGGTCGCCGCAAAGCTTGATCAACTAGAGCTCCATATTCTGAACAGGGGGACAGAGCCCACGTTTGACACATATAGAAGTGGGAAGAGGTTCTCCAGCTGCGTAGATATAACTACCTGCTCGACTAACCTACTCGGGAGGGTGGACAACTGGAGACTATCCGACGAAATAACCAGCTCGGACCACAGGGCAATCCTATTTGACATAAATCTAGGAAAATCAACAGGCACCAATATAAAAAGAATGACTAGAAAATACAACACGAAAAAGGCGAATTGGGGTGAGTTTCGTGAGAAACTCATCCAGAATTGGAATGAAAAAAGGATAAATAAAGAAGAAATAGATAAAATAGCAACAACGGACGAACTAGAAATAAAAATAGAACAGTATACAAATTCAGTAACAGAAGCATGTGGTGTAGTATTCCGAAATTAAAATCAAAAACAAATGGGACTGCCCTGGTGGACCCACGAACTGACACAACGTAAAAAGGAGGTCTCCAGGTTAAAGCGTCGTATTTCATACGCAGCGCCAGTCCGTCGCGAGTGGGTCGTCGAGCAGTATAAAAAAGCAAAAGAAGCATATCAACAAGAAGTAAAAAGAGCTCAGACTGCCAGCTGGAAGGAGTTCTGTTGTAAGCAGGACCGAGAAACAATGTGGGACGGTATATAGGTTATAAGTCGCACATTGGCACGACAGGAAGATATTCCACTTGTTCAGGACGGGAGACGCTAGACGGCGGGGAATCGGCTAGGATCCTGGCGGAAACTTTTTATCCGGAGGATGGCACTGAAGATGATGACACGGAACACATGCAAACAAGAGCTACAGCGGAAATAGTAAACGAAGGGTCACATGATAGTCCATGTGACCCACCATTTACAACAGAAGATTATGTGGGCCGTGTCTAGCTTCAGTCCTAAAAGGCACCGGTGACGATGGTTTAACAGCGGACATTTGTGAAGTGGTCGTCACCCTGGATCTAGCATTGTTCCTGGCACTAGCAAACAAATGCCTCAGTCTTGCATATTTCATCAAATGGAAGAGGCCGCTGTGGTTGTATTGAGAAAGCCTGGGAAAGAAAATTACACAACCCTAAATCCTACAGGCCGATTGGGCTATTGCCTGTACTGGGGAAAATTTACGAAAAATGTTAATCCGCAGAATAAAATGGCACACCGTATCGAAGATAAGCCGGAAGCAATACGGGTTTATGCCGCAGCGCAGACCGAGGACTCTCTATGACATGATGCAGTTTATAAACCAAACTGAAAGACAGAAAGTTGATTCTGCTTATATCATTAGACATAGAGGAGCTTCGATAATGCATGGTGGCCGGCAATACGGTGTAGACTCGCGGAGACTGGGTGTCCGGTAAATCTGAGGCGAGTGATAGATAGCTATCTTAAAGATAGAACGGTGCCCTCAGATATGCCGGAGCCGAATGCGTAAGAAAGACCACTAAAGGGTGTGTGCAAGGCTGATCGGGGTCCAATTTTCTGGAATATACTTTGGACCCACTCCTGAGGGAGTTGAGTGCAAAGGTCCCATTGCCAGGCTTTCGCGGACGATGGTCCTGATGTTCTCCGGGATATGGCACAACAGGTGCAGGAGCAGGCCAATGAAATTCTCGAACATGTCCGGAGGTGGGAGTCGGAAATAAGTTTAATTTTGCGCCACACAAAACAAAAGCCATGGTCGTAACAAATAAGCTTAGGTATGACTCACCACTTCTGGAGATGGGTGGGAGGACATTGAACTCTCCAAAGAAATCAAAATACTGGCCTCACAGTGGATGACAAGCTTACTTTTAACACACACATCAAGAGAATATGTTGTAAAGTTCAGAACATATATCGTCAACTGTCGAGAGCTGCAAAGATACATTGGGGCCTGAAACCGAGATCATTAGGACCATCTATATTGCAGTAGTGGAGCCGATAGTTATGTATGCGGCCAGTGCATGGGCATCAGCAACTAATAAACATAAAGTCAAAAAACAACTTGACATGGTACAGCGCGGGTTTATACAAAAAGTTATAAAATCTTATAGGACAGTCTCTCTACACTCGGCCTACTACTCGCCGGGTTGCTACCATTGACTTAGGGTCCAGGAAGCAGCCTCCTTATGAAATAAAGAAAGGCTTCTCCGGCGGATAGTGGGTGATCGAGATGTAGAAACCAAAATTGAATATTCCAAGACCACACATCCCGCGGATCAGCCCGGCTTGAAATTCACATGCCTGGAAGACGGTACACAAATGGACCAAAATGACAACAAGGGTCTTAAAATATTTACAGATGGGAGTAAGATAGAGGGGAAAGTCGGCGCGGCGTTATCTATATGGTATAACGCTGCGGAGACAAATACCCGAAAACTGAAACTGGAAAATTTTTGCACCGTCTACCAGGCAGAGTTGCTGGCTATCCTGGAAGCAACTAGATATGCACTCATGGCTCCAGCACAAAACTGCAGCATATACAGCGACTGAGGTCTGCTCTAAACAATTGTCCAAGACGTTTCTCCATTCCCTAGCAGTAGAGATAAGAAACAACATCTATAAACTAAACAAACAAGGCAAAATATTAAATTTATTTTGGATTGCCCACGCAGGAATGGAGGAAACGAGAGCAGACCATCTAGCCAAAGAAGCTGCCATAAAATGAAAACAAAACCCGTATATGGAAAATGTCGATATCATTCATCAAGCGACATCCGAATGAAATCGCTTGATGAATGGAACTGGCGCTATAAAATGGGGAACAGCCTCAACAACAAAAATATTTTTCCCAGATGCCATTGCTGCATATAAAACAATCAGGAAAATGGATATGGATCCGATGATAGTTCAAGTCATGACAGGACATGGCGGGTTCTCTGAATACTTGTTCAGATTTAAATGTAAGGAGAGCCCGGCATGTGCCTGCGACTGTAAAAATGAAACATAATGCACATACTGACGGAATGTCCAATATATAGTAGAGAGAGAAAATGAAATAGAAATAGAATTAGGAATAAAAGTAAGCAACGAAAATGTTAATAAAATAATTAGTAATAAGTATATTAGAAATAAGTTCATAAAATATTGTAAGCATATAACAAGAAGTGTAGTAAATAGAAATAAATAGTAGCTAAGAAAACGGAAGCTGTAACAAAATATAATATATATAAGTATATGATGTAAGCAGCTCCAAAAAATTTATAGAAATAAGAACTAAATTAAGAATAGAAATAATGAATGTAAGCATAAAACTTAAAAATAAATATAAGAAAGAAAATAACAGAGGTGAAAAAGACACACCTGAAAGATGAAAAAGTCCCTGACCTCCATATCAGGAACTAGTAATTAAAAAAAAAAAAAAAAAAAAAACCTAACCTAACCTTTTTTTTTGGGGAAATCATGGACTACCTCCGCCTGGGGAAAGGCGGAGGGGCGTGCCGGAATCTTACCGGCTAAAACCACCCCGGTGTCTCCTCGCACGTGTGCGCGGGGCCGCGGGAATCCAAATTCTTCCGCAGCCCCACACTAGTGCTGGCCCGGTCTGTCCGGGCCTCGTCTCCTGCACGGGGTAGTGAGGTGTTCGACTAACCCGTGCATCGCCTCAGATGCGCGCGCCGACACCCGCTCGCGCCTCCGCCTCGGGTCCATCGAAGAGGGGGGGCGGGGACTTCCCCAAGTCCCTCGCCCCTGGACCCATTCATGGGGGCCGGAAGAGCGCTTAGTAGCGCCCGCTTTCGCGGCCCCAGCGGCGGATCTGGTCTCTGGCTCAGCCGCCAACCAAGTTTCGGCTGCGGAGGGTAGGGAGAGCGGCGCCTCGCAATACCGACACTCCTCTCCCCCCGCGGCCCCACCACCGCCGCATCAACGGTGCGGCCCCGTCTGAGTCGCGGAGGATAGGGCGAGTGGCGCATCGCCATACCAACACCTCTTCCTCCGCGACTCCACCTCGGTTGCAGCGGTAAGGGAGCAGACCAACCCTTCCGCAGTAGCCCACCGACACACATCCGAAGTGGGCTCGCCGAGCCCACACGGAGTAACCACCTCGGGCCGGCCTACACCCGGGCCAGCCAAGGGTTCCTCTTGTTCACCGCGGTCGACCAAGCCACGGCATTAAGCCCCGCCACGACAAGGCGGGAACCCGTCTGGGGAACCTAACCTAACCTAACCTAACCTAACCTAACCTTTTTTTTTTTTTGCGGGGAAATCATGGACTACCTCCGCCTGGGGAAAGGCGGAGGGCGTGCCGGACTCTACCGGCTAAAACCACCCCAGTGTCTCATCGCATTGCGCGCGGGGCCACGGGAATCCAAATTCTTCCGCAGCCCCACACTAGTGCTGGCCCGGTCTGTCCGGGCCTCGTCTCCTGCACGGGGTAGTGAGGTGTCTCTGAGGCGAGGAACGACTACCCCGTGCATCGCCTCAGAGGCGCGCGCCGACACCCGCTCGCGCCTCCGCCTCGGGTCCATCGAAGAGGGGGGGCGGGGACTTCCCCAAGTCCCTCGCCCCTGGACCCATTCATGGGGGCCGGAAGAGCGCTTAGTAGCGCCCGCTTTCGCGGCCCCAGCGGCGGATCTGGTCTCTGGCTCCGCCGCCAACCAAGTTTCGGCCGCGGAGGGTAGGGAGAGCGGCGCCTCGCAATACCGACACTCCTCTCCCCCCGCGGCCCCACCACCACCGCATCAACGGTGCGGCCCCGTCTGAGTCGCGGAGGATAGGCGAGTGGCGCATCGCCATACCAACACCTCTTCTCCGCGACTACCGGCTCAGCGCGCGCGGTGGCGAGCGGACCAACCTCCCGCAGCAGCCCACCGACACATCCGAAGTGGCTCTGAGCCCACACGGAGTGGCCACCGGGCCGGCCTACACCTCGGGCCAGCCAAGGGTTCCTCTTGTTCACCGCGGTGACCAAGCCACGGCTACTAAGCCCCCCGCCGACAAGGCGGGAACCCGTTCAGAAGGAACTAACCTAACTTTTTTTTTTTGGAAATCTCATGACTACCTCCGCCTGGGGAAAGGCGGAGGGCGTGCCGGACTCTTACCGGCTAAAACCACCCCAGTGTCTCCTCGCACGTGCGCGGGGCCGCGGGAATCCAAATTCTTCCGCAGCCCACATGGTGCTGGCCCGGTCTGTCCGGGCCTCGTCTCAACACAGGGTAGTGGGGTGTTCAACTACCCCGTGCATCGCCTCACAGGCGCGCGCCGACACCACACGCGCCTCCACCTCAGGGCCATCGAAGAGGGGCGGGGATTTCCCAGGTCCTCGCCCCTAGACCCATTCATGGGGCCGGAAAAGGGCGTTGTCCGCCCTTCTCCTGCGCACGTGCGCCTTCTGCGGCCGGGGAAGGAGTCGAGATCTCCTTTCCGTTCCGGTTCCTTCTGCGACATCACGTCCTCGCGAGACACCACCACGTCGACTCTGCTGCGCTACCGACCATCTTCCGCACTAAGGCCGGCAGCGACAGATCGCTTCCTACTTCATTTGTGAGGACACGGCGCTGCTCCTCCCAAGCTGCACACTCGGCGAGCGTGTGTTGCGCCGTGTCCTCCCCACAATGGACGCAGTGGTGGCACCGGCGTCCGGCTCCTGTCTATGCGGCACAGGTACTGCCGAGCAGCCGTGTCCCGACAGCACCTGCGTCACCCTAAACGACGAGGGCCGTGCCTTCTCGAGCCAGTCGTCAGTACTGGCCGGATCGCCTCGACGGTAGCGGGCCGGCGGTAGGGCGCAGAAGCCTTTGCCGCCATTCCGCCACCAAGACCTGACGGGCTCCTCGGCGCAGCGCGATCTGCCGCTGCACCGGCCTCGAGCCCGTGCCCGCTCTTCCTCGCGCCATCGATATAATGACGCGAGTACTTTCGCCTCTAAGTCCCAGGGCGATCCGGCCAGGCGTGCCGCCTCAGGAAATCGTGCGATACCCGCGGACGACTCTGACGGCCATCGCCCTTTGCGGTTTTCGCAGCATGGCGAGTGCTGGCCGTCATGTCCATCGCCCACAGGGGCCCCATACAGGGCCATGGACCGCACGATTCCCGTACAACCGCCTACAGGCGGCACTGCCCCCAAGTTGGGAAGCAACGTTGAGTGGCGCCCGCTGCACCCATCAATTTGGGTGCCAGCCGCCGGAAGTGGGTCCGAATTCCAGCGGCTGTCGAGTACCAATCCCAGATACTTCATGGTGGACTCGACAGCTATCCGGCCCGCTGACCACGATGTGTGATCCCGGAGGCGGCGCGCGTCGAGGCCATGGAACTCGATGGCCTCCGACTTGTTTAGGGCCACCTCCAGGCCCAGGCGCCGGATGCGGTTCACCACCAGACACCGCAGCCGTGGCAACCAACGCTGCCTCCTGTGCGAGCTCCCCGGGCGGTGACAAGCGTGTCGTCTGCATAACACGTCAAGTCGGCGCCCGACGGAGTTCACCTTCAGCACCAGTCGTAGCCGATGTTCCACAGGAGCGGTCCCAAGACCGATCTGCGGAACACCGCACGACATGACGCGCCGACCAGCGCCGTCACGTCCCTGATACGTAACGCATCTCTCTTCAAGGTAAGCCCCTATTGTGCGGCGGAGGTAGGGAGGCACGCGATGGTAATTCAGCGCCTCCCGAATACAACTCCAGGGTAGGGTGTTGAAGGCGTTGGAGATGTCTAAAGACACCGCCAGCACAACCTAACCTAACCTAACCTAACCTACCAAACATATAAAAACTATTATTAGAACACTAAAGGATTTTAACAGACACATAACATAGATACCTAGATAACAATAGTAATGTTTTACGTTTTGTAACTATAAATTAGATCTGTGTAACTTAAACAATCCTACTTTTAATTTTTTTTTTTTTATATAATGTACTATTCTATAAAATCATAACCAATGTATTATTAATGTTTTAAAAATGTAACTTTTGTGTCGCCCGTATCCAATAGCGGGGACAATTCAATTGTGTAAAGTAGGACACATTTGTACAATTAAAAACCCAGTACCGGTGGTGTAACTGGTACTGGAAAAAAAAAAAAAAACCTAACCTAACCTAACCTAACCTTTTTTTTTTTCGGGGGGAAATCCTCATGGACTACCTCCGCCTGGGGAAAGGCGGAGGGGCGTGCCGGACTCTTACCGGCTAAAACCACCCCGGTGTCTCTCGCATCGCGCGCGGGGCCGCGGGAATCAAATTCTTCCGCAGCCCCACACTAGTGCTGGCCCGGTTCGTCCGGGTCTCCTGCACGGGTAGTGAGGTGTTCGACTACCCCGTGCATCGCCTCAGAGGCGCGCGCCGACACCGCTCGCGCCTCCGCCTCGGGTCCATCAGAGGGGGCGGGGACTTCCCAAGTCCCTCGCCCTGGACCCATTCATGGGGCCGGAAGAGCGCTTAGTAGCGCCCGCTTTCGCGGCCCCAGCGGCGAATCTGGTCTTGGCCCGCCGCCAACCAAGTTTCGGCCGCGGAGGGTAGGAGAGCGGCGCCTCGCAATACCGACACTCCTCTCCCCGCGGCCCCACCACAACCACATCAACGGTGCGGCCCCGTCTGAGTCGCGGAGGATAGGCGAGGCGCATCGCCATACCAACACCTCTTCCTCCGCGACTCCACCTCGGCTGCAGCGGTAAGGAGCGGACTAACCCCACCCGCAGCAACCCACCGACACATCCGAAGTGGGCTCGCCGAGCCCACACGGTGGAACCACCTCGGGCCGGCCCTACACCCGGGCCAGCCAAGGGGTTCTCTTTGTTCACCGCGGGTGACCAAGCCACGGCTACTAAGCCCCCGCCACGACAAGGCGGGAACCCGTTCGGGGAACCTAACCTAACCTAACCTAACCTAATGCGGCACCAAGTCGAAGACAACATGTCATAGATGACATAAACTGTAAGAAACAGTACACCACAAAAGTTGAGGAGGCGCAAACCGAAAGCTGGAAAGAATTCTGTACGACACAGGAGAAGGAGAGCATGTGGGATAAAATTTACAGAGTTATCCGAAAATCCTCGAGAAGATATGAGGACATGCTCCTAAGAAACATCCAGGGTGAAACCCTGACATCCGAAGAGTCAGCAGAACTCTTGGCCCAAACATTTTACCCTGACGACTGTGTGGTAACAGATCAGCCGTACCACACCAAAGTACGAGAGCTGACGGACTTCAACAAAGACCTAGGTTTGTCAGAAGATGATCCACCTTTTACAGAAGCGGAGCTTGATTCAGTGTTACAAACACTTAACCCAAAAAAAGCCCCTGGACCAGATGGGCTAACATCTGACATCTGCTCCGCCGCACCACTGCAACAGGAAGGTATTCCTATGATAGCCAACATGTGCTTGAAAATGGCATACTTTCCCAAGCAGGAAAACTGCACGTGGTCATCATTCGTAAGCCAGGGGGATGACTACACTCATCCAAAGTCATACCGACCCATAGGTCTCCTGTCAGTACTGAAAAATAGTCGAGAAATTGATGGTGGGCCGAACCAGTGGCACGTCCTCCCAATTCTCAACAAAAACCAGTATGGCTTCATGCCCCAACGTGGTACTGAGGACGCCTCTATGATCTATTGGAACATATTAAAAACGAAGTGAGGAATAAAAGATCGTCCTCGTTATTTCACTAGATATAGAGGAGCCTTCGACAACGCTTGGTGGCCAGCATTGAAACTGCAACTAGCCAAGAAGAAATGTCCCAAAACCCTACGATATGGTTAGCTCTTACCTTCAAGACCGAAAATCACAGTCAACTACGCCAGAGCAACCAGTGAGAAGGGAACTACAAAGGGCTGTGTTCAAGGATCATGGTGGACCAACCTTGGAATGTTATCCTAGACTCACTGCTGCACAAACTTACGCACGAAGGGGTATACTGTCAGGCATTTGCGGATGACGTTGTCTGGTGTTCTGGCCACTCAACGAGTGCCCTGGAGCAACAAGCCAACGGCACTTTAAAGACGGTAACGAAATGGGGAATCAAGAACAAGTTAAAGTTTGCAGCGCACAAAACAAATGCAATGCTCATAACGAAGAAACTTAAATTCGACTTCTAACCTGCATAATGTCTGGCAGCAGAGTGAAACTGTAGAGGAAATTAAAGTACTCGGTCTCATCATCGACCGTGGACTCACCTTTAAACCAGCGTAGCAGCCGCATGCAAAAAGCGGCTGACATATACAAACAACTTGCATGCGCGGCCAAGGTGACCTGGGGTCTCAATGGTGAGATTGTAAGGACAATATACGTTGCAGTCGTCGAACCTATAGTGATGTACGCTTCGAGCGCGTGGTCCTCAGCAACAGAACTACAGATGATTAAAGACCAACTTAACACGTTGCAAAGGGCTTCGCGTGAAGATCTGTGCGTACCGCACGGTATCGCTACCTTCACTAGCTATCTCGGTCTGCTTCCGCTAGACCTGAGAATACAAGCGTCTAGCCTGTACAAGACCAAGAAACAAGGCTCGCTGGATTACTTACCACCAGGAAGAAAGCTTGAAAATCGTAAATCACTTGGACCAACCTCATCCCTCTAAACTCATCAAATTGGATTATGAGTTACTGGAAACAAAAAAACAAACCTCCACCAACTAACTGGCCCTCACATATACACTGATGGAAGCAAGAGAAGGGAGGGTCGGAGCAGCCTTATCATGGTGTGGAAGATGGCAGGAGACCAGTAGTTCCACGTTTAGACTGGATTCATCCTGCACAGTTTTCCAGTCGAGCTCTACGCCTTGCTTAGGCAAGCAAGCTAGCAGAATCAAGGACAGAATCTGTTATTAACATAATGAGCGACTCAAGATCTTCGCTCGAACTGCTAGCGAACCCTAAAGCAAGCCATCCCTATCGAAAGCCATACAAGAAAGCATAGGAAGATGAGAAAGAGGGAAGAAAAATAAGACTGTTCTGGTTGAGGGCCCAGGCACGTCCGGAAATGAGAGAGCCGACGAGCTTGCCAAGGAGGCGGCACTCCGGGAAACAGCCACTCTAGACTATGACAAAATCCCCATGTCCTATGTTAAAAGAAAATCAGAGAGGAAACTGTTCGGATCTGGCAGGACAGATACGAGACCTCCAACACTGGGCATGTCAAAAATATTCCTTCCGGATATTGCAAAAGCACCGGATAGTGAGAAAGACCAAGTTGACACCCACGCAGGTGCAAGTGTTAACAGGACATGGTGGAATTGTGGAGTACTTGCACCGCTTTAAGTTAAAGACACTCCAGGGTGCGAGTGCGACCCGAATGTTAGTGAGTCAGTGTGTGTGCGGAGCTTGAGTGTCCCTGCTATCAAGCGGCACGTCTGACCTCGAGTTCCGGATAAACGCCAATCTTAATAAATCTGACCTACATAAAATCATCGAAGACGATGACAAAAGGCACAAATTCCTGACATTCGTTGAGTCCATCTTCCGCGCAGCTGCGAAGCGCAACGCCACAAACAATCCATCCGTCAAACAGCAGCAAACTGTAATCTGCAGAAGTTTGCATAAAAGAGAAGAGCATCCCAGCCAATAAAGCAGTACATCAGCTAATTGCATGCGCTGAAAGAGGCAATCCAGGCCTGAGAATTCGAGGAGTAGCTCTCTTCATGGATAACAACACAGAGCGTTTCGTTGCTTTTGCTCAACAGTGGGCCGAAACTATGTCAAAATCTCCTGGTCTCGCAAGTTTACTAAACGGCAGTACCTTCAAACGAGCATGAAGCGCAAAACATACGATGCGCTAATTGAGATAGAAGTCGCAAGCAACGATGTCGAATAGTAAGGTCGAAAACAAAACGATCTTGCTGTTCACATGGAGCGAAGAGAAAACTCCATACCGCCCAGGCATGCTCACTGCTAATAAGACTCGGCGAGGTAGAAACAGTGGACATACCCCGTATCATAAGTGTGGATGCCATGGTGGTCCTATATGAGAAAGGTGAAGTCGTAGACCACATTGGTTGCATACAAGCCTCAAATAAACATGAGATAGTCGTATGAGGACAGGGTGAAAACCTGAGCCTCAAACATCGCGACTGACTATGGCAGCAACTCAACAGCAAATCCAGAAACACTTAGTGGCTCAGAACGCCTGCAACTGAAAACGGCAAAGAAAAGGCCGCAGCCAGGAAAAATTACCAAAAGTTTTGAGTCTCAAAGGGGTTAGCATTAATTAATACCATCAGTGCAGCGGCCCAGAGCATTCCAGGAAAAGCAATGCGAAAGTTGAAAAGATAAGGCAAGCTGAAAACCTAATAAGAGAGCTCCGAGAGTTCTCAAGAAATCCCAACCCACCCACACTAGACCCTATTCAGGACGAGCCAGCCCGCCAAAATCTACCGGCGACTGGGCCTAAGGACCACATAATCAACGCGTTCTTAGAGTTCAAAGCCCTCACAAAAGCAACTCTTGAGGTGAACCAAATTACCTGTAGGAACATCTTACAAAGTTTCCAACTCGGAAGTCATGAGTTTCTTGGGTGCAGCTCGAGGAGGCAGAAGCCGCAATTTATGACAACAAAACATCTACAGTCATAAGAGGTAAAATGGGTCATCACATGGCGGTTTATAGCGGGTCAGTGGGCTTCGTATCCTTGGATGAGGAGGAGACAGAACGAAAGGGAGAGAAGTATTCAAAACCCCCAACGACCCTATCGTTGTCACCGCCCGTTGCACCAGGGTGATGCAGAAGACAGGATCCTGAAAATGGCGGAAGCCATCTCGGGAACTGTGAAATGGGAGATCCTTGGGAAAGCTGGACGGTGCCGACAATAAATTGGGTCAATGGAGTCCCGGATGTGGGAAAACAACTTGGGTTATAAACCAATCTGATGCGGAGAATGATTTGATTGTCACTACAACAACAGAAGCAGCTAAAGACCTCAGGGAAAATTAACCAACCGCATAGGCAATGACGCAAAACAAAAGTGCGCACTATGGCCTCAATTTTAGTAAATGGTATGAGAAGCCAAACCAGAAGATGCACTCGACTTTTAGTCGACGAAGCCTCATGAACCATTTCGGGGCGATAGTAATGGCAATGCGACTGAGTGGAGCGGAAAAATACTGCTCATCGGTGACATCAATCAACCTCATATATCGACAGGGAACCTCTTCGCGATGCAATATACTCGCCCAAGCCTCGTGACCACAATCAGCCAAGAACTCCTGTGTACACACTCGGAATCCTATGGATGTGGCATGCCCTCAGTGAAATCTACAATGGCATATATTCATCCAGATCTCAGGTGCACTCACTGGAGGAAAAGGTACACGGAGTCGTTATACCAGGCACCCTACCCAACACTTTATATCTTGTATATACACAAGCAGAAAAGGAGTCCTTACCAGCCAGAGATATGGTTCGGGTCTTGGGTCGCGAATTTAACCGTACATGAGGCCCAAGGCCTCACATACGGGACAGTGGTCATAATGAGGACAACAACAGAGAAGCACAAAATTTATGACAGCGTCCAACACGTAGTGGTAGTGTCCAGGCACACAGTCTCCCGTGTATATTACACGGACGATTGCGATGATGCGACTGGAAGGCTGATTAAGAGCGCAATGGCTGCGACAACAAAAGGATTAGAGAATATAACTTAAAATGGCATTACGAAGCAGAGACGCAGCTGTCGTGGAGGCCCTGACAACGGCGAATCAACACAGCTGAAGACGGAGCGGCACGATAACCAAAAAAAAAATGTATATATTATAAAATATAGTATGATAAGTTAATACAGCATGTTAGGAACTAGATCTAAGTTAAAAGTACACTAGAAATAATAGAAATAATGGCGTATCTGTAATAATAATTATAAAAAAAAATGTAAATAATAATAAAAACAGTAACAAAAATATATATAATATATATAAAATGTAAAATATAATTTAAAAAACAAAAAAAGATAAAAAAAAGTATGATAAGGTAATACAGAGAAAAAATACGAAATAACAGGAAAAAAAAGCAATAATAATAAATACATAAAAAAATGTGAACTCACTGCTTAAGCTATTTACTAATACTAGTAGTGTAAGGAGTACAATGAAATGCAAAAGTTAATAAAGAAAAATAAAGAAAAAAAGGTACGGACCTCGAGTCTGTAGTGCAAAATTATTTATAATAAAAAAAAAAAAAACCTAACCTAACCTAACTTAACCTTTTTTTTTTTGGAAATCATGGACTACCTCCGCCTGGGGAAAGGCGAGGGCGCCGGACTCTACCTGCTAAAACCACCCCGATGTCTCCTCGCACGTGGCGCGGGCCGCGGGAATCCAAATTCTTCCGCAGCCCCACACTAGTGCTGGCCTGGTCTGTCCGGCCTCGTCTCCCCACGGGGTAGTGAGGTGTTCGACTACCCGTGCATCGCCTCAGAGGCGCGCACCAACACCTGCTCGCGCCTCCGCCTCGGGTCCATCGAAGAGGGGGACCTGTCCCTCGCCCCTGACCCATTCATATGGGGGCCGGAAGAGCTTAGTAGCGCCCGCTTTCGCGGCCCCAGCGGCGGATCTGGTCTCTTGCCGCCAACCAAGTTTCGGCCTCGAGGGTAGGGAGGCGGCGCTCGCAATACCGACACCTCTCCCCGCGGCTCCCCACCACCACCGCATCAACGGTGCGGCCCCGTCTGAGTCGCGGAGGATAGGGCGAGTGGCGCATCGCCATACCAACACCCTCTTCCTCCGCGATTCCACCTCGGCTGCAGCGGTAGGGAGCGGACCAACCCCTCCGCAGCAGCCCACCGACACACATCCGAAGTGGCTCGCCGAGCCCACACGGAGTGGTGCCACCTCGGGCCGGCCCACACCTCGGGCCAGCCAAGGGGTTCCTCTTTGTTCACCGCGGGTGACCGCCACGGCTACTAAGCCCCCGCCACGACAAGGCGGGAACCCGTTCGGGGAACCTAACCTAACCTAACCTAACCTAATGCGGCACCAAGTCGAAGACAACATGTCATAGATGACACAAACTGTAAGAAACAGTACACCACAAAAGTTGAGGAGGCGCAAACCGAAAGCTGGAAAGAATTCTGTACGACACAGGAGAAGGAGAGCATGTGGGATAAAATTTACAGAGTTATCCGAAAATCCTCGAGAAGATATGAGGACATGCTCCTAAGAAACATCCAGGGTGAAACCCTGACATCCGAAGAGTCAGCAGAACTCTTGGCCCAAACATTTTACCCTGACGACTGTGTGGTAACAGATCAGCCGTACCACACCAAAGTACGAGAGCTGACGGACTTCAACAAAGACCTAGGTTTGTCAGAAGATGATCCACCTTTTACAGAAGCGGAGCTGATTCAGTGTTACAAACACTTAACCCAAAAAAAAAAAGCCCTGGACCAGATGGGCTAACATCTGACATCTGCTCCGCCGCACCACTGCAACAGGAAGGTATTCCTAGCGATAGCCAACATGTGCTTGAAAATGGCATACTTTCCCAAGCAGTGAAACTGCACACGTGGTCATCATTCGTAAGCCAGGAAGGATGACTACACTCATCCAAAGTCATACCGACCCATAGGTCTCCTGTCAGTACTCGGAAAATAGTCGAGAAATTGATGGTGGGCCGAATCCAGTGGCACGTCCTCCCAATTCTCAACAAAAACCAGTATGGCTTCATGCCCCAACGTGGTACTGAGGACGCCCTCATGATCTATTGGAACATATTAAAAACGAAGTGAGGAATAAAAGATCGTCCTCGTTATTTCACTAGATATAGAGGAGCCTTCGACAACGCTTGGTGGCCAGCATTGAAACTGCAACTAGCCAAGAAGAAATGTCCCAAAACCTCTACGATATGTTAGCTCTTACCTTCAAGACCGAAAATCACAGTCAACTACGCCAGAGCAACCAGTGAGAAGGGAACTACAAAGGGCTGTGTTCAAGGATCTATTGGTGGACCAACCTTTGGAATGTTATCCTAGACTCACTGCTGCACAAACTTACGCACGAAGGGGTATACTGTCAGGCATTTGTGGATGACGTTGTCTTGGTGTTTCGGCCACTCAACGAGTGCCCTGGAGCAACAAGCCAACGGCACTTTAAAGACGGTAACGAAATGGGGAATCAAGAACAAGTTAAAGTTTGCAGCGCACAAAACAAATGCAATGCTCATAACGAAGAAACTTAAATTCGACTTCTAACCTGCATATGTCTGGCAGCAGAGTGAAACTCAGAGGAAATTAAAGTACTGGTCTCATCATCGACCGTGGACTCACCTTTAAACCAGGCGTAGCAGCCGCATGCAAAAAGCGGCTGACATATACAAACAACTTGCATGCGCGGCCAAGGTGACCTGGGGTCTCAATGGTGAGATTGTAAGGACAATATACGTTGCAGTCGTCGAACCTATAGTGATGTACGCTTCGAGCGCGTGGTCCTCAGCAACAGAACTACAGATGATTAAAGACCAACTTAACACGTTGCAAAGGGGCTGTAAAGCGTACCGCACGGTATCGCTCACTTCCGCACTAGCCATCTCGGGTCTGCTTCCGCTAGACCTGAGAATACAAGCGCCTAGCCTGTACAAGACCAAGAAACAAGGCTCGCTGGATTACTTACCACCAGGAAGAGAGCTTGAAAATCGTGTAAATCACTTGGACCAACCTCATCCCTCTAAACTCATCAAATTGGATTATGAGTTACTGGAAACAATGGAAAAAAACAAACCTCCACCAACTTACCGGCCCTCACATATACACTGATGGAAGCAAGATAGAAGGGAGGGTCGGAGCAGCCTATCATGGTGGGAAGATGGCAGGAGACCAGTAGTTCCACGTTTAGACTGGATTCATCCTGCACAGTTTTCCAGTCGAGCTTTACGCCTTGCTTAGGGCAAGCAAGCTAGCAGAATCAAGGACAGAATCTGTTATTAACATAATGAGCGACTCAAGATCTTCGCTCGAACTGCTAGCGAACCCTAAAGCAAGCCATCCCTATCAGAAAGCCATACAAGCATAGGAAGATGAGAAAGAGGGAAGAAAAATAAGACTGTTCTGGTTGAGGCCCATGGTAACGTCCGGAAATGAGAGAGCCGACGAGCTTGCCAAGGAGGCGGCACCCGGGAAACAGCCACTCTAGACTATGACAAAATCCCCATGTCCTATGTTAAAAGAAAATCAGAGAGGAAACTGTTCGGATCTGGCAGGACAGATACGAGACCTCCAACACTGGGCATGTCACCAAATATTCCTTCCGGATATTGCAAAAGCATACCGGATAGTGAGAAAGACCAAGTTGACACCCACGCAGGTGCAAGTGTTAACAGGACATGGTGGAATTGCGGAGTACTTGCACCGCTTTAAGTTAAAGACACTCCAGGGTGCGAGTGCGACCCGAATGTTAGTGAGTCAGTGGCATGTGATTCTTGAGTGTCCCTGCTATCAAGCGGCACGTCTGACCTCGAGTTCCGGATAAACGCCAATCTTAATAAATCTGACCTATAAAAATCATCGAAGACGATGACAAAAGGCACAAATTCCTGACATTCGTTGAGTCCATCTTCTTCAGCTGCGAAGCGCAACACCACAAACAATCCATCCGTCAAACAGCAGCAAACTGTAGCAGAATCTGCAGAAGTTTGCATAAAAGAGAAGAGCATCCCAGCCAATAAAGCAGTACATCAGCTAATTGCATGCGCTGAAAGAGGCAATCCAGGCCTGAGAATTCGAGGAGAAGCTCTTCATGGATAACAACACAGAGTTGCGTTGGGTTAAGCTTTTGCTCAACAGTGGGCCGAAACTATGTCAAAATCTCCTGGTCTCGCAAGCTTACTAAACGGCAGTACCTTCAAACGAGCATGAAGCGCAAAACATACGATGCGCTAATTGAGATAGAAGTCGCCAAGCAACGATGTCGAATAGTAAGGTCGAAAACAAAACGATCTTGCTGTTCACATGGAGCGAAGAGAAAACTCCATACCGCCCAGGCATGCTCACTGCTAATAAGACTCGGCGAGGTAGAAACAGTGGACATACCCTGTATCATAAGTGTGGATGCCATGGTGGTCCTATATGAGAAAGGTGAAGTCGTAGACCACATTGGTTGCATACAAGCCTCAAATAAACATGAGATAGTCGTGTATGAGGACAGGGTGAAAACCTGAGCTTCTCAAACATCGCGACTGACTATGGCAACTCAACACCCAACAGCAAATCCAGAAACACTTAGTGGCTCAGAACGCCTGCAACTGAAAACGCCAAAGAAAAGGCCGCAGCCAGGAAAAATTACCAAAAGTTTTGAGTCTCAAAGCGGGGTTAGTGCATTAATTAATACCATCAGTAGCGGCCCAGAGCATTCCAGGAAAAGCAATGCGAAAGTTGAAAAGATAAGGCAAGCTGAAAACCTAATAAGAGAGCCTCTGAGAGTTCTCAAGAAATCCCAACCCACCCACACTAGACCCTATTCAGGACGAGCCAGCCCGCCAAAATCTCTACTGGCGACTGGGCCTAAGGACCACATAATCAACGCGTTCTTAGAGTTCAAAGCCTCACAAAAGCAACTCTTGAGGTGAACCAAATTACCTGTAGGAACATCTTACAAAGTTTCCAACTCGGAAGTCATGAGTTTTGGGTGCAGCTCGAGGAGGCAGAAGCCGCAATTTATGACAACAAAACATCTACAGTCATAAGAGGTAAAATGGGTCATCACATGGCGGCTTATAGCGGGTCAGCGGGCTTCGTATCCTTGGATGAGGAGGAGACAGAACGAAAGGGAGAGAAGTATTCAAAACCCCCAACGACCCTATCGTTGTCACCGCCCGTTGCACCAGGGTGATGCAGAAGACAGGATCCTGAAAATGGCGGAAGCCATCTCGGGAACTGTGAAATGGGAGATCCTTGGGAAAGCTGGACGGTGCCGACAATAAATTGGGTCAATGGAGTCCCGATGTGGGAAACAACTTGGGTTATAAACCAATTCGATGCGGAGAATGATTTGATTGTCACTACAACAACAGAAGCAGCAAGACCTCAGGGAAAATTAACCAACCGCATAGGCAATGACGCAAAAACAAAAGTGCGCACTATGGCCTCAATTTTAGTAAATGGTAGAGAAGCCAAACCAGAAGATGCACTCGACTTTTAGTCGACGAAGCTCCTCATGAACCATTTCGGGGCGATAGTAATGGCAATGCGACTGAGGAGCGGAAAAATACTGCTCATCGGTGACATCAATCAATCCATATATCGACAGGAAAACCCTTCGCGATGCAATATACTCGCCCAAGCCTCGTGACCACAATCAGCCAAGAACTCCTGTGTACACACTCGAATCCTATGGATGTGGCATATGCCCTCAGTGAAATCTACAATGGCATATATTCATCCAGATCTCAGGTGCACTCACTGGAAAGGAAAAGGTACACGGAGTCGTTATACCAGGCACCCTACCCAACACTTTATATCTTGTATATACACAAGCAGAAAAGGAGTCCTTACCAGCCAGAGATATGGTTCGGGTCTTGGTCAGACTTTAACCGTACATGAGGCCCAAGGCCTCACATACGGGACAGTGGTCATAATGAGGACAACAACAGAGAAGCATAAAATTTATGACAGCGTCCAACACGCAGTAGTGGCAGTGTCCAGGCACAGTCTCCCGTATATTACACGGACGATTGCGATGATGCGACTGGAAGGCTGATTAAGAGCGCAATGGCTGCGACAACAAAAGGATTAGAGAATATAACTAAAAATGGCATTACGAAGCAGAGACGCAGCTGTCGTGGAGGCCCTGACAACGGCGAATCAACACAGCTGAAGACGGAGCGGCCTTCACGATAACCAAAAAAAAAATGTATATATTATAAAATATAGTATGATAAGTTAATACAGCATGTTAGGAACTAGATCTAAGTTAAAAGTACACTAGAAATAATAGAAATAATGGCATCTGTAATAATAATTATAATAAAAAAAATGTAAATAATAATAAAAAATAGTAACAAAAATATATATAATATATATAAAATGTAAAATATAATTTAAAAAACAGTAAAAAAGATAAAAAAGTATGATAAGGTAATACAGAAAAATACGAAATAACAGGAAAAAAAAAAAGAAAAGCAATAATAATAAATACATAAAAAAATGTGAACTCACTGTTAAGCTTAAGTAAATTTACTAATACTAGTAGTGTAAGGAGTACAATGTAAAATGCAAAAGTTAATAAAGAAAAATAAAGCGAAAAAGGTACGGACCTCGAGTCTGTAGTGCAAAATTATTTATATAAAAAAAAAAAAAAAAAACCTAACCTAACCAACCTAACCTTTTTTTTTTTGCGGGGAAACTCATGGACTACTCCGCCTGGGGAAAGGCGGAGGCGTGCGGACTCTTACTGCTAAAACCACCCTGATGTCTCCTCGCGCGCGGGGCCGCGGGAACCAAATTCTTCCGCAGCCCCACACTAGTGCTGGCCCGGTCTGTCCGGGCCTCGTCTCCTGCACGGGGTAGTGAGGTGTTCGACTACTCCGTGCATCGCCTCAGAGGCGCGCACCAACACCCGCTCGCGCCTCCGCCTCGGGTCCATCGAGAGGGGGCGGGGACTTCCAGTCCTCGCCCCTGGACCCATTCATGGGGGCCGGAAGAGGCGGTAGCGCCCGCTTTCGCGGCCCCAGCGGCGGATCTGGTCTCTGGCCCGCCGCCAACCAAGTTTCGGCCTGAGGGTAGGGAGAGCGGCGCTCGCAATACCGACACCCCTCCCCGCGGCCCACCACCACCGCATCAACGGTGGTTCGTCTGAGTCGCGGAGGATAGGGCGAGTGGCGCATCGCCATACCAACACCTCTTCCTCCGCGACTCCACCTCGGCTGCAGCGGCAAGGGAGCGGACCAACCTCCGCAGCAGCCCACCGACACATCCGAAGTGGCCTGCCGAGCCCACACGGAGTGGCTACGGGCCGACCCTACACCTGGGCCAGCCAAGGTTCCTCTTGTTCACTGCGGGTGACCAAGCCACGGCTATTAAGCCCCCGCCACGACAAGGCGGGAACCCGTTCGGGGAACCTAACCTAACCTAACCTAACCTAACCTACTCTTATTTTCAGTCAATATTTATATATGTACATATATATACATCTGAATATACCAATATATCAATTTTTTTTAAAGTAAGTTTATTTTAACCTATATATGACTCTATCTAGAGTCAGTCTATAAACCCTATTCCAATTTCAATACTATTAACTATTCGACTAAGTTACGTCAATATACTGTTCTCTATGTAGATACGTTTAAATTTGTCTTACTCTTTAACATATACATTGAAAATAAATGTCTAATAATAATAAAGATTTCTGGAAGATATATGTCCAATAATATTAAAAAAATTCTAAAAAATATTTCATAAAAAGAGAGTTACAGGCTAATAAGTTTTTGGCTCTACGTACAGTCTATTTCTCAAGACCAGCTAAAAGCGCTCCTCGAGCCCTATTCAAAGAACCCAAACACGGTATACCTAGCTCAAGAGGTTCCCAAGTTATCGCGCTTTCAATTTCTGGTTATAAAACAAGATGGCTGCCAAATTACGGTTAAAGCGCTGTAACTTCTGAATGGATGGGCTTACAGCTCCGCGCTTGGGGTCGTTTTGGTGGGCTCGACTAGGGCTATAATGTCGTGTAGCTTTCAGGAATTACAATTTTTGGGCTATGAAATTTCCTGAAACCTTAATTTTCTGTTCCAGCACTCCTTGTTTACGTCTTGGGTCAAAATTCCTGTCTTCTACGACTCCTAGTTCGGCAGATATAAGCTTTTTTTAGTTTTTCAAAATGGCTGCTGAAATGTCAAAGTAGACGTTTGACTGCCGATAACTCTGCTTCCAGCAATCGCAGGAGACCCGCGCTTCGACTATACTACTAAACTTTTTCCAGTCTTTCTGATAAAATCACTTTCAGGACAATGAAAAACATTTGCTCAAAAAAGCCTGAAATTTTGAAAGTGGACAGAACTCGATCCAGTAATAGTACAGTCCAAAACCGCAACTCGTTACGACTCCTACAGCCAGAGTTATTTTGTTTTAAAAGTTTTCAAAATGGCCGCCGGTCCAGACGGCAAAATGTTATTTTGGTCGTCTTTTAACTGATTTGGCCCGTGTTTAGGTTCATTTAAAAGGTCTCGGTATCGAGCTTATAACTAAATAAATTTTTTGCGATTTAAGCCCCCTTTAAATAAATTTTTACTAAAAATGTTACAATTTTTTAAGAAATTTTGATTTTTACGGCTAAATTTGGTTTCGAAAAATCTACAAAAATTCTGATACGTTGTTATCACTACGCTTTCTTTGTATATATATATTATAATTTATTAACATGTAATGAAAAGGTAACACGTGTTCAACTAAAATTAACAAAATAGAAATAGACAAAATAGAAACGAGAGAAGAATTAGAGATAAAAATAGCAGAAGTCACAAATACAATTACCGAATTTTGTGACAATACTTTACCCAAATTAAAAAACAAGAAGCGTATTGGATTGCCCTGGTGGACCGACGAGTTAACACAGCGGAAAAAGGAAGTCTCCAGATTGAAGCGTCGAATCTCATACGCAGCACCAATTCGTCGAGAGTGGGTCATTGAACAATATCTCAACGCAAAAGAAGGGTACCAGCAGGAAGTCAAAAGAGCTCAAACTTCCAGCTGGAAGGACTTCTGTAGCAGACAAGAGCGAGAGTCAATGTGGGACAGGATCTATAGGGTGATAGGCCGCACAACACAGAGACAGGAAGATATTCCCCTTGTCCTGAACGAGAAAACTGACATGTATGAATATGACGCTGGACACAGGCTGATAAGAGAGGCAGCGAGAGTTGTAAATGAAGAGTCACATGATGACTCATGTGACCCACCTTTTACGACATTTACGAAGCAGCTATAGCCTCGGACCCGAAAATGTTTTTGGCGATTGCCAATAAATGTCTAAGTCTGGCGTACTTTCCCAAAAAATGGAAAGAGGCTGTAGTAGTGGTGCTGCGAAAGCCTGGAAAAGAGAACTACACACATCCCAAATCTTATAGACCCATCGGGCTGCTACCAGTACTTGGAAAAATCTATGAAAAGATGCTAATCCAAAGAATTAAATGGCATATTGTATCTAAAATTAACCGGACACAATATGGGTTTATGCCACAGCGTAGCACCGAAGACTCCCTCTATGCCATGATGCAGCACATAAAAACTAAGCTGAAGGATAAAAAGCTAATTGTATAATATCTTTGGACATAGAGGGAGCCTTCGACAACGCATGGTGGCCGGCAATAAGATGTAGATTAGCAGAGACTGGGTGCCCGATAAATTTAAGGCGCCTCACAGACAATTCTTTTGAGGACAGAAAAGTCTGCGTTAGGTACGCAGGAGCAGAATGGGTGAAAACGACTGCAAAGGGATGTGTGCAGGGCTCAATAGGGGGACCTATATTTTGGAATTTGTTGCTCGACCCACTGCTGAAGGAACTAAGCGACAAAGGGGAACACTGCCAGGCTTTCGCAGACGATGTGGTCCTGATCTTCTCCGGGTATAGGGCAAACGTCCAGAACGTTTCCTTCCACCCCTTAGCAGCAAATATTAGAAAAAATATCTCAAAAATGCAGAAACAACGAAAATCAATTAAACTGTTCTGGATTAAAGCACACGCAGGGTTGGAGGGGAACGAGAGGGCAGACGAATTAGCAAAGGAAGCTGCCTTAAAAATGAAAAGCAAACCTAATTACGAGAAGTGCCCGATTTCATTCGTCAAACGACAGATTCGTCTTGACTCACTTGACGAATGGAATCGACGCTACATAGAAGGCGAAACTGCCTCTATAACTAAAATATATTTCCCTAACGCAATAAGCGCCTATCTTATAATAAGGAAACTAAATATAGATCCGTTAATGGTGCAAGTGATTACAGGACATGGCGGGTTCTCGGAATACTTGCATCGGTTCAAATGCAAGGAGAGCCCATCATGTGCCTGTGATTCAATGATGGAAGAAAGTGTATTGCACATCATAACAGAATGTCCTATCTATAGCAAAGAAAGAAATAATGTAGAAATAGAACAAGAAACTAAAATAGAAAAAGATAATATATGTATGTAAAATATTAGGAAATAAGTGTATTAGAATAAGGTTCTTAAACTATTGTAAGCTTATAGCAAGTAAGGTAGTAAATAAAAATAAATAAAAATAGCAATAAGGGAAACTGTCACTTATATATATACATATATAAGTATATAAAGTAAACAGCTCCGCTAAATAAGTAGAAAAGTAGATTTAGATATAGCAACAAATACAAATGTAATAATAATATTAGACATAAGTCAAATAAGAAAAAACAAACCAAATGTAAGATATATAAATATAAGTAAAAAAGAAAAGAAGTAAAATCACAACAAAAAATTATATATTATAAGGAAAAAGAGGAGCAATTTCCTGTCGTAATAATATCAATTTTAAATGTGTTCTAAACACTTGCAAATAAAGCTCAAAATGAAACAGCGGCTGTTTTATAAGGGAATAAAGAATACTTTTCTACGAATTGTTGACCGGCCGACCTTAGCTCGAGTAAATAATGTTAATTATTCGGTAGGTAAATGAATTCTTGCTTATACAATACAGATAGATGCAATTATGAGATATTTAGGGATTATTTTAAAATTGTTTTAGCCGTGTAAGGAAAAGGGATCTCCCGCCGGGCAAGGTGACCAGCCCGGGGAGCTACCA
Source organism: Parnassius orleans (assembly GCA_029286625.1). Lineage (NCBI taxonomy): Eukaryota > Metazoa > Arthropoda > Insecta > Lepidoptera > Papilionidae > Parnassius > Parnassius orleans. The sequence goes on along the minus strand of JAGSMP010001653.1, from coordinate 95,820 downwards.
ACGCTCCGTGCGTTAGTACAGAGCTGTACTACATAACATATGGCGCTGTACTTCGGAACTTTGATAGCGGAATTTAGGCTTTGGGATGTATGGCTTGTGATGCGATGACAGCGCCGCTGTAATGTTTAGAAGAAATGCAATGATAGTGAAACTGAAACCACGCTCTGCTCTGCTACCAGAATGTTATAGATATGAAAGTGAAGGAAATAATATTTAAGAAATGCACAACGATAATAAGTAGGCAAAACGTTACCAATCGGCACAGGAACCAGGCAAACAGTTAATCGCATTTCACCAGCACTTAATGATTCAGTGCGAGATCACACTTGTATTCACAGATGTAACGTTACGTAAGTACGGCCGCGGTGCACAGTATCTCCTTCGTCTAACCGTCATATAGGTGTTAGCTGTTGAACAGGATTGAAAGGGGCAGGCTGGGTGGGGGAAAGTATGCGAGCGTTCGTTTGCAAAATATTGCAGAGGCCTAGGTTTTTACTGTACAATACGTGAAACCAAATATGTTTATGTCGCATAAATAGGTATTTATTTACAATATAAAACTTCATGATATCCAATATAGAGCAGACATTAATTAAATTAATTTATTTAAATCATTGTTGACAGAGAGTTCTTCTTGTTGTCTTCTCCTCGCTCTTAATAAGATTCTTCCTCAGTCTCCATTGGAACCACTTCTTGGATTTCTTCTTTTTTCTTATTTCTAGTCCTGAAAAATAGTTATATTACAGAAACCAAATGCAATGATTTTTTGTCACCAATTTCAATTAATGTCAGTTTCTTATTAAAAAGATGTTTTACATGGATTCCTTATTTCTGGATTAGTTCATGAAAACTTTCATTTGATAACATTTTTGTTATAAAAACAAAACTGTTCAGCAAGTAAACATTGCTGGATTTTAAATTTCGTAATTATACTGAGAGGCCAAAGGTTAATTTTGAAGCGACACTAGCTTAAACTGAAAAGGCCGTGGGTTCGAATCCTCCATTCGACTACTGTCGTGAACCACTCCTAACACAAGCATTTTAAGCTTACCAGGAGTGGTTAAAGAGAATATTAGTAATGTTAATAGCATTACTGGTATTTTTATTTTAAAAAACGAAAAAATATATAAAAAATATATTTATTTCTTTAAAATTTTCTCCGAGAGAGAGAGAGAGAAGAAAGTTCCGCATTCGTTGACGAGGATACCATTATCCGCAACGTCCCTGATACCAACCGAAACTATTACTCTCCTTTTTGGGCTCCTCTAGTCGAATAAGAAGGGACCCAAAAGAATTTCAGTTTTTTTTTTAATAAGAATAAATATAAAATAAGATAATATAAAATAAGAATAAAATAATAATAAGACGTATCTCCACACTAGGATTTTCTCCTGTATCGTGGGGGCAGTTTACATACATAAATTTCATCAAGGACAAACATCAAAACCCGGAACAATAATTTGTAGGCCATACAAATACTTGTTCAGTGCGAGGTTCGAACCCGCGGCCCTCAGCAACTCATTGCTAAGCCACTGCGCCACGGAGCCGTCAAGTTTATATATGTTTACTTTATCCTACAGAGACCCTTACCGTTTCGGGTAGGGTTGTTTGAGATGGAAGGTGCGATAGTGCAACTTCATGCTGTTGCTTTGTGTGAATCGCTTGTCGCAGAGCGGGCACTCAAACGGTTTCTCACCTGTGTGCGTCTGCAATGGAAATTCATTAATTAAATCAAATCAAATCAAATACAGTGCAATGTCGATAACTCGAAGTCGTAATCCTCAGTAAAACGAACAAAAATGCTATTCCCTTCCATTCCAAACTGAAACAGGAGACGGGCGACAGCATCTACCCGATAACAACTCAAAAATAATTTTGGTAACTCCAGCTTTTTATAAAAAAGCTGGAGTTACGCCTGCCAAGCGTGGCAATCATGGCAAAATCCTGTCTATGAGGCAATTTATGGGGAAGGCCTATGTTCAGTAGTAAACATTTATAGACTATAATAATGGATGGATGGAATCTATTAGGAAGACGCTGCTGCCCATAACCTGTTATTTCCCTCTGTTGCCTCTTACGACATCTACGAGATGACATGGGGTAGTGGATATTCTTACATCGCCACTACACGGCCAAAAGAAATAATATTAAAGAAATATTTTAGAGGTGTTTGTCAACTCACACTTGTTGTCATGTCATGTCACACCTATGCCGGTAGTTGTTGGGACGTTGGGAGCAATAAGCTCGAAGTCGTTGACGAGTATATTTACCTGGGACAAATAGTCCGACTAGGTAAGTCCAACTTCGACCGAGAGGTCAATCGACGGATTCAACTCGGCTGGGCAGCGTTCGAGAGATTACGACCCATCTTCTCGTCAGGCATACCTCAAAACCTCAAAACTAGATTGTACAACCAGTGCGTGTTGCCAGTGGCGACCTATGGAACTGAGACGTGGTCCTTCACTGCTGGCCGTATGAGGAAGCTCAAGGTCGTTCAGCGAGCTATGGAGAGGGCTACGCTTGGGGTTTCTCTGGGTGATAGACTTAAAAACGAGGATATCGGCAGTAGAACCAGAGTAGGCGACATAGCCTAACAAATTAGTAAGCTGAAGTGGCAATAGGCCGGCCATATAGCTCGAAGAACCGACAACCGATGGGGAAGAAAGGTTCTCGAGTGGCAGCCTCGTACCGGCAGGCGAAGTGTAGGGCATCCCCCCACTAGATGGAGTGACGACCTGGTAAGACATGCAGGAAGTCAATGTATGCAGGTGGCTCGGGACCGTGCTATGTGTCATTCCTTGGAGGAGGCCTATGTTCAGTAGTGGACTTGTGATGGGCTGTCATGATGATGATGATGATGTTTGTCAACTCAGTTCTTTCGTACCACTAATTGTAGAAATGTTTTTAAATTGATTGCCTCGTTGGTCTAGTGGTCGTAAACGTGGTTGCTGATCATGAGGTCCTGGGTTCGAATAACGGGTCAAACCAAAATAAGTTATTGGAGTTTTCTGTCAAGAAATTCTCAGTAGCAGTCCGGAATCAGGAAGTTGGCGGCGTTTCACTCTCACCTCGCCTGATCTATCTCCAGTCGTGTCGGATTACCGTCCCATCGGACTGTGAGAGTGAGCGAATAGAGTGCAGCTGTGCTTGCGCAGAAGTGTGCGGGTTGCGGGTAGAATAAATGAGGATACGTGTAAGCTTCACGACTGGTTTAATGCTAATTACGTATTACTTTATAATTAAGACTAGAATATATAGGTACCACACTACAGCGCATACACTCGGACACATCATATCCCGCGCCGATGGCTAGTCTCCGTTGAGAATGGCCGCCGTGACCGAAATTCGGTCTGGACGACATTATTATTATTATTGTAGGTGAACAAATCCGTACCTGGAGCGCCAAGATTGATTGCAGGTGTGGATGGGCTGCAGTAGGCACTCACCATCGGGTGGACTATCAACTGCACTGCTTACACTTCACTCACTTTTATATTATTATTAAAAAAGAGACTGACCACAAGATGCCGCTTGAGGCCCGCTGAGGAGTGGAAGTCCCGGCCACACGTCCCGCAGCTGTGCAGCTTCTCGCGCGTGTGGATATTCTGATGCATGGCTATACTTCCCGGCTAAAATATAAAACTCTTAAATAAATAATTAACGCAAGAAGTAAAAACCGACTTCAAAAAACTCCATTACAGCCTGTAAAGGTCCACTGCAGAACTTAGGCCTCCCCATAGATTGGCTCATAAGGGGAATTTTGCCAGTTGCCTCGCTTGGCAGGCGGGTTGGCAGGCGGGTTGGCAGGCGGGTTGGCAGGCGGGTTGGCAGGCGGGTTGGCAGGCGCAGTTTTTTATTATTTTGAGTTGTTATCAGGAATATGCTGATGCTTATTTCTTGTTTCAGTTTCAGACGGAGGGACGTCGCCATAAAACTCCACACTACTTCAAAAACTAACAATAAATAAATAATTAAATAATTTCTCCGTAATGTAATCCGTCGGGGCTTCAATACTTCGATATACTTTGCCTTCGCACAGACTGCACAAACTATTAAAGAAAACATGTGTGCAGTGCACACTTCACACGCGGTACAAGTGAAACCTTCAAAAGAAGAGACCGACATAATAGGAAACACTGTATACTGTATTCTATCTCATTCTCTCACATGCTAAACCCTATAGATGTATATGTTTGTCTCTTTTTAGTGTCGCTTTTTAGGCCAAGGAAATACCCAGCGCGCTGCCGTTATTAGTGAACTTGTCAGCACATAAAATTGCAATTAACAATTTACAGCTAGCACTTAACCGCTGAGCTATCACAGCTCAGAAGAAGCTATTAAATTACGTGCAAATGATTTTAGACATAATAATATACATTTGTATAGAATAGAATATAATTATTTTTATTCAATATAGATTCCAGGAATACTTATTGAAAGTCATTAAATGGATGCCATACACGATCCAGTTTACCGTCAAGTTTGCAGCGCGTGATGGCTACCAGTGTGCAGGACAATTCTACTTGAAACAAAAATTGAATTTAGATTCTGCCAATTTTAACCCTTCAAACAATTTTGCTTAATACAAATTTTAAACCTTTAGATATACATAATATATAGTTTTATGTCTATCTGATATAAGGTTTTAAACAGGTGCAGTGGTTCCGGAGATAACCTCCACATATACACAAACTCACAAAATTCGTACTCTCTCTATATAATATTAATTAATAGTAGAAACTAACTGCAAGCGAGGCTCCGCAGATCTCGCAGATGTGCCTCTCGTTCGGCGGACAGAAGGAAGTCCCGGATGTTCCTCGAGATGATGATTCATATACAGGGTCTGGGAGTCGAAGTGTTTACCACACTGCAAACAAAATTAACACATTGCACGCCATTTTGTTTTTAATGGTACTTTATTATATAGAATTAAGGCTAACAAACCTTGTAGTGGCGGTGTAAGAATATTCACTATCTCATATCGTTCCGTGGGTGTAGTAAGAGGCGACAGAGGGCCGATACTAGAGATGGGGAACAGCATCACGAACTCTATACATACGTGATAGAACCACGCTGCAGTTATATTATGATTGTAGCACGAATGAGTGGACTCGACCGGAGTAGGACAACGCTCCATAATACCAGGGAAAATAGCAGCTTAACACTGCTGTGTTTCGTATGGTGAGTGTAGAGAAACGGAGACCCTTTTTACTGGATACGAGGTTTTCCATCTTAGTCCTCAGGGGTAGCAACACATCTGCATTGTGATTCTTAATCGAGGATAAATGTAGATGTCTATGGGGCCACAGCATCCACTTACTTGAGGTGGACTGTGCGCTCATTTGCACCCTTATTCAATTTAAAAATAATTACTGGCTAGGAGTCTGCCTGGGTCGGTATCACTCTATCACCTATTTCTGCCACCAAATGGGAATTCTTGCATCTTACTACAGCATCATGCTGAGTCGGATGCCTTTTCGTTGCTGCGACCCAATTTATTTGTGTGGATTGTTATTTGCTTTGTTTACTTTGTAGTTTTAATTTCTTTGTATTATGCGTTGTGTTGTGTGACGTCATCATTCATTCATTCATTCACTGCTGTGTTCTGGTCTGAAGGGTATAAAGAACCAGTAAAAGTACAGACTGTGAAGCATTCCATTACCCCATTCCGCTTGCGCCGTCGCCCCGTGCGGTCGTGCGCTAGCGGAGTCCGCCGCTGACCGAGCAGCCGTCCCCGTACGGGTCCTCTCCCTCAGTCAGTTCAGTCGAGGAATAGAACGTCAGTCCCGTCCCGTCCCCCTCCGCTAGCGCCGCCGCCCCGTGCGGTTGTGCTAGCTGTCTCACCATCCCGTACGGTGATTACATTCTCGCTCATGCGAATCCCACCTGCACTCCAGCATCGCCGCCCTTCGCAGCTGTGTTGGTTGACCCGCACTTCCGTCCCCGGATGGTTGTGCCGCACGCCTCCCTCCCCGAAGGAGGTCGTCTCAGATTCGGCGGAAAGGCCATACAGGCCAAATCCGTTCCCAGGTGATGTTTAGTGGGTAAGGCACTTCTTCAAAGTGAGTCCACATAACCACGCAACCGGCTGCGTGGTATTATATGAGCATTCACCACCTCCTCCCCGCTTCCGGAGGGTGTCCTTGCATTGGGCAAAAACATTCCATCTCAGTCCTAAGAGGTGACAAGTGACAACGCATCTACAGCCTTCTTTGTTTGAAGTTGGCTGCAGGTGTCCATAGACTGCAGTAGCCACTTACCATCGAGTGGACTGTAAGTCCCTATGTCACTTCAATTTAAAAAAAAACAATAATGGATAAAATATAAGGAGTGGTACTTGATGGCATGTTGTCGGCTTGCGTTTTGTCGTTCTCCCATACCGCAGCCTTCTGTACCTTTTCTTCGAAGTCGGGACTTCTTCGTTGCCTGCTTTCCTGACAAAAGGAATAATTGTTAAATGTACTGCTAGCAGAGTTAGCCAAGTCGACTTTCTACAATAGTTAACGCAAATGTTGACCACTTTGAGTGGACTATGGAATACCATCCCTATGGGGCAATCTATGAGGGAGGGATATGTTCAGCAGTCGACTTTTGGAGGCTGTAATAGAATGAACGAGACAAGTACGTAGTGACGTAAGTAGTAACCTACGTCTTGTTATTCTATAGAATGCATTTCGGAGAGTGTGCGCAGGAATTACATGCTTTAATTCCTCCCTCTCCTTTCCACCTTCGGACAACCAGGCGGTCGGCGGGTCTTAACCCATTTGTTGTCGATATTCCACGCATTAAAACCCGGTTTACTTCGTCTTTCGTAATGCGTACAGCAAGGAGGGAAATAATTTGCCGGCGTCTGTCTTTCCGTCCGAATACAATCTGGGCGTCTACAAGGCAACAGTGAATAGGCATCTAAGGCCATCTAGGACTGCATCACCACTTATCACCAGGTGGGATTGTGGTCAAGCACTGGCTTATAAGTAAAAAGGTCAAGGTATGTACTCGTATATACAAGGTGTCTCAAAAGAAAGTTTAATTAAATTTGAATAGCTCACTACGCAAACGCAACAAATCTGAGGGGTGGGGGATAGGACCATCGCTTGCCTGGCTTTAGGAGTACAGCCATAATTTCGCTATGGAGCTTTTCTCGGGAGCGAGTCGAGAAAACTGCGATCCAGCGACTATATCACGTAGGAAATTTTGCAGTCATCGTGATCTGCATAATTTAAATGATGATGATGAAATGGATCAATAAGGTTGTGCAAAGCGGTTCAACACTGGATAATCTGAAATCCGGGCCACCAAGGTTTTGTTGTTCGTCTAAATGGCTGCCGTGAGCATGATGGATTGCATTTAGATGACATTTTATTTTAAATAATAAATGAAGTTTTTATCGATAGACGTCAAACTTTTTTTTACATTGATACAAAAAAAACATGCAGTCAAATTGAGAAGATTCTCTTTACTTAAAGTCGGCTAAAACTATATAGAAATGAATGGGAGTATCTTGTCTCAAAAGTCCCAGACTCAAAAATAATAAAGTAACAGCCTCTATATTTAACCTCTACCTAATTGTGTGACACAGTTGGGCAAAGGCTTCCTTTTTTTATTTAGGATAAGGGTTACAAACGAGCGCACAGCCCACCTGATGGTAAGTGGTTGCTGTGGTTCATAGACATCTACATCTATCCCCGACTACGAATCAAAATGCAGATGCGTTATCACCCGTGAGCCTTGTTTCCAATAAAAGAGGTCTCCGGTTCTCTACACTCATCATACGAAACATAGCAGCATTAAACTGCTATTTTACGCTAGTATTCTGTGAGCGTGGTCCTTCCCCGGTCGAGCCGAGCCATTCGTGCTACAACTATACTACTAATATAACTGCAACGTGGCTCTACCACGTATAAATTCCTCTCTGTCTCGTAAGAGAATCCATTATCTGGTTTCGTTCCGTTGATTATGACCTCCGATAGATGGTGGTGGGATGATATCACCCAGGAGGGCCTCATTCAGGAATCAGCATCAGCGTCTTCCTAATAACAACTAAAAATAAAAAACTACAGTTGCCAACCCGCCTACCGAACGTGGCAACTGTGGAAATTATCCCCCTTGTGAGGCAAGATAATCTGGAGATAATCTGGTGCTGCAATCATCAATCCGATTGCTTAGCGTAGCGACAAAAACATATTTCTATACCTACGTCGTAGCGATATGGCCACCGTCTTAATTTAGAAGTTTTCCGTTATTGTAACAACTTTGTTTAAATGCAATAAAGAGTTATCTATCTACGACAAATTCTCACCACTCCATGGGTTGACCGGTAGAGAATGCCTCAAGGCATAAGTCCGCCCTTTGTATTCTTTTGTTATAAGGAATGCAATAAAGAATAAATAAATAAAAATTCTCCCGCTATGGGAGCGGCCCACGACCAGCAGTGGACTGTTGCAAACTGATCAAGAAACGAAAGAAGGATGACCGTAACTCACTCAACATCTGCGTGCAACGCTGACGATTTGAGATGCTCCGCGTAGGCCTTTGCAGTTTCAAACTTGATCTGGCAGCGGTCGCAGAACGTGGCCGCATCTCGTGGGTTCTTTGACTGTTCCTGGAAAGTTTTTTTTTATAGAATAATGGTGACAAACGAGCACACAGTCCACCTGCTGGTAAGTTGATACTGTGGCCCATAGACATCTACATCTATTCTCCATCATCCATGCAAATGCGTCATCTCTTGAGTAAAACTGTGAAATTATTTTATATTTTAGAGTTCTTTGAAGTCGGCTTTTACTTTTAACTTAGTTTATTATTTTACTCTATTAAGTAGACAACTGGTTACTTCGCCTACGGATTCCAGAAGTGGAGGATCATCCACCTTCCCTGTTGGACCTTCTCGTCCGGACGGATATCAGGTGTTCGTCGATGCCCCTCTTGGCTCCTCGGACCATTGTCGTCTAGTCCGGAGTGTGGTGCCACTCACGCTCCCACCGCGGTTGCGTTCTGCAGATTGCCACTATAAGTCGGCCGATTGGGACAGGATGCGGTCTTTTTTTGCATCCTACCCTTGGGGGTGGGTTTGCTTCTCGGCGGATGATCCCAACGTTGTTGCTGATTCTGTCGCTGATGTGGTGCTTCAGGGAATGGAACTTTTTATTCCATCATCTGTGGTACCTATCGGATGCCGAACTCAGCCATGGTTTGGTCGCTCCTGCAAAATTGCTTCACGCCATAAGCAGGAGTGCTACCGGGCCTAGGCTGACGCATCGACGTCTCGGGATGCAAATACCAGCGCAAAGTGTCATTGAAAAAGGCAAAGTCAGAGCACATCGGCAGAATTGGCGAGAAACTAGATCGACTTCCTTCGGGAACTCGTGCATTCTGGTCTCTCGCCAAGGCTGTCCAAGGGAATTTCTGTCAGCCATCTCTCCCATCTACACAAGGAGGACGAATCACTGGCCCATGCCACAAAGGAGAAAGCCGATCTGCTAGGCACTCTCTCTGCGTCCAACTCGACTCTTCACCGCCGATCATCCCGCGGTGTGAGTGCTCCATGCAGGATGTGCTGTTTACCCAGCGCTCGGTGCGCAAAGCACTCCTCTCCCTTGACGTCAACAAGTCGAGTGGGTCTGATGGCGTCCCTCCTATTGTACTGAAGACGTGTGCTCCGGAGTCGGCACCGGTTTTAACGCGTCTTTTCCGGTACTCCTACTCCCTAGGCGTAGTCCCGAATTCATGTAAGACAGCTTTGGTGCACCCGATCCCTAAAAAAGGCGACCGCTCAGACCCGTCCAACTATAGGCCTACCGCCATCACCTCCTTGTTCTCCAAAATAATGGAAACCATCATAAACTGCCAGCTCATGAGGTACCTTGAGAATCACCAGCTGATTAGTGACCGCCAGTACGGTTTCGTCGGGGTCGGTCAGCTGGTGATCTTCTAGCTTACCTAACTCATAATTGGCCGGAGGCAGTAGAGTCCAAGGGGGAGGCGTTGGCCGTTAGTTTAGACGTAGCGAAGGCCTTCGATCGGGTTTGGCAGAAAGCGCTTCTTTCGAAGCTCCTTCCTATGGGCTTCGAGAAATTATACAAGTGGATCACCCGTTTTCTTGCAGATCGGAGCATTAATGTCGTAGTAGACGGTGCATGCCCCGATGACAAGCCTATTAATGCTGGTATGCCACAAGGCTGCGTGCTATCACCTACATCAATGATGCAAACCAGTAACATTCATTGCTATGTGAACGACAGCACTGGTGATGCTTTTTACACTGGCCGTGCTAATATTACTTTGGTACACGTCATCGAGTACCGGAAAAAGCTTGTGTCTGAAGTCGAGTCTTTGTTGAACAAAGTCTCGGATTGGGGGCGACTAAATCTAGTCCAGTTCAATCCCCAGAAGACTCAAGTTTGCGCGTTTACCGCTAAAAAGAACCCCTTTGTCGTATCTCCTCAGTTTCAAGGCACTCCCCTTGTTGCCTCAGCCAGTATCGGAATCCTCGGCGTCGACATATCGAACGATGTGTAGTTGCGTGGTCACTTGGAAGAGAAGGCCAAATTGGCCTCTAAAAAGCAGTGTGCTCAGCAGAGCGGGACAGTATTTCATGCCGGCACACCGCTTGCGACTTACAAGCCGCAGGTTCGACCCCACATGGAATACTGTTCCCATCTCTGTTGCTCGAATCGTCGACGACCGAGTTCTTTCCGATCGGCTTGACTCACTGGCACTGCAAAGATGTTACATCTCTTTGCGTCTTTTATCGCATACACCACGGGGAGTGTTCTGGGGAAATGTTCGGACTAATTCCAGCCGCTCAATTTCACCATCGCACATCGCGACAAAACTCGCGATACCATCCACTGAGCGATTTAGAAGAAGTTTTTTTCCTCGCACAACTTTCTTGTGGAATCGACTACCACCAGAGATTTTTCCGGACCGATACGACTCAGGGACCTTCAAGAAAAGAGCCTACTCTTTTTTAAAAGGCCGGCAACGCATCTGCAATTCCCTTAGTGTTGCAGTTGTTTATGGGCGACGGTAGTCACTTACCATCAGGTGAGCCGCATGCTCGTTTGCCCCCTCGGCTATAAAAAAAGTAGACAAGGTAAATGTCAGTCTAGTTTATATAGGACTACCCCTGAAGTATTATCTATTTAAAAAAGCATGTGTGCAGATCAAACGAGCAAGTGAAACCTTCAGAAAAGAGACTGAAAACAGAAGGAAACACTGAATACTGTATTCCATCTCATTCTCTCGCAGGCTAAATCCTATAGATGTATATGTTTGTTTCTTTGTGTCACTTTTTCGTTCGTGTTTCGTTCATTTCGTTCCTAAAGTTTCACTTCAAAAAGAATCATCAAAGTCGGTTCACACTTGCGAATATATTGCGTAACATACATACAAAAACGTACAGACGAACTGAGAAACCTCCTCTTTCTTCGAAGTCTACTAAAAGATATGTCATCAATTTGCGACAGAAATTCTTTTTTCTTAACATTGTGTAAGTTTTACTGAAGATTAAAGAAAAGAATCTATACATATAAATAAAATTGAAGTGTCTGTAATATTGAAACAACTGGTCGATTATATAATAAATTCTCTTTGAATGTCTTTGATTATTTTAAATCTAAGTTACGCCATATTAATAGATTGTCAATAGCAATATATACGCTTTTACAACAAAATCCCAGAAAATGTTGAAAGTTTGTCAATAAACAAGTTTAAAAGTTTTATTAAAGAAAAATTGTACAAAAAGGCTTATTATAATATTGTTACAACAGCCAGTTGCGTATTGCGTCACATTGCACGAGAATGTTCCCGACGATAAGAATCAGTGGCCTTTTACAAGTAATAAAATGTGTAGGCATACAAATAGGTAACGCTCGGACTATTGATGCAAACAAGAAGCAAACTTATGTTTACGTGTATAAACGCTTTGCCCTTTGGACATTGCTATCGTTATGTTATCGCGAGTCTTGTAGTACATACCGGTCGAAGGAGTGGAATGATGTGGATTGGTCTAGAAAGTTCTACATTTATGCTGCGATTACTAAGGACCTCACCGAAGAAGCTTAGCGATTTTTGACGACGTATTTATATACTTGCTCTGTGTTTGGAAAAATACATAATTTTTCATCCTAATCGGCATTTTTACTCACCCCGCACGTAACAATATCAAGGAATACATGAATTAAAATAAACCCTGGGAATGAGGTGATCGCCACCATGCTGGTTCTAATAAAACTCATTTAAAAAATTGTACAGAATTATTGTAAAATGATATATGTTTAAAAACAATGTCGCTGGGTTTCTTGCTGGTTCTTCCCAGGACAGAGGTATTTTCCGAACCAGTGATAAAGAAAAAATGACTTTTAATAAGTATTACGAGTATGTAATAATCTATATTGAATAAAAATCATTATTTTCTATTCTGTTCTATTCTTGTATCCAGGCGAATACGGGGCGGATGGCAAGTACCGTTACCTTTACAGCCTAATAAAGTCCGCCGCTGAACACAGGCCTCCCCCATACGTTGCCTCATGGGAGGGACATTTGCCATAGTTTCCACGCTTGTTGGCAACCGCAGTTTTTTTTATTTTTAGTCGTTATTAAGAAGACGCTGCTACCCACCTCCTGATTTGCTTCCCTTTGTCGCCTCTTACGACATTCACGGGATGATATGAGGTAGTTAGTGGATATTATTACACCGCCACTACACGGTAACATATAGGTGGCTAGTAAGTAAATTATTATTTACAGCATCGTCCACGTGCTTGACGCGTTTGTGCTGATGCAGTCCCGCGTCGCTCACAAACGACGCTCCGCACAGAGTGCACACAAACTTGCTCCTGTGCGTGCGCAAGTGCGTATAGAACGTCGACAAATGCCTGCAATAGTAAAGACTTCTTGTATCAATTGGACGTGGTGATGCAAAAATGAATCCATCCATCCTGCGAAAAGTTAATTTAAGATTATGATATTTGAAGTATGGATCGGCATGGTTTCTGTCTGTTCGTAATTTTTCTTCTTGTTTGTGTTACTTTCGCTAAAATTGTTGCATCACATAGTAGTATACACCACAAACATTATTTTTCAACTCCACATTTATTAATAGAATAAGGGTGACAAACGAGCACACAGTCCACCTGATGGTTAGTGGATCCTGTAGCCCATAGACACCTTACATTTATCCTCAATTAAGAATCAAAATGCAGACGCGTTGCCACCCCTGAGGACTGAGATGGAATGTCTCGTTTCCAGTAAAAAAAGGGTTTCCGGTTCTCTACACTCACCATACGAAACACAGCAGCATTGAGCAGTTATTTAACACTAGTATTCTATGAGAGCGTGTTCCTCCCCGGTCGAGCCGACCCATTCGCGCTACAACCATAATATAGCTGAAGTGTGGCTCTACCACGTAATTTACGAAAAATTTATAAAAATTGATAAAATTCGGATTGGATCTTTTTTGCATAACTACGTCCAATTACTAGATAGTAGGACTCCTTTTGCGTGTAAGAGTGTGGGTAGGTCCCACTTTTTTTATCTATTTGTATAAAGCAGCAGTACGGGCGCTGCCGAGTTCCGATCTGAAGGTTGCAAAGAGACAGTATAATTACCGGCTGAGAGGCATGCCACCTCAATCCACGGAGAGGACAACAAATCTGTAGCCTTCTATGTTTGAATTTGGTTGCAGGTGTCCAGGTCTGCAGTAGCCACTTGCCATCTGGTGAACTGTTAGTTTTTTTTTAACTTTAATTTTACAAAAAAACAATCCAGCTACGCTAGGAATGGGATTAAAGTTACAGCCTTAATTCCTCCCACAGCTGGGCACAGGCCTTTTCTCATTGTTGAGAGAGGGTTTTGGAGCAATCACGCCTCCTTTTCCCCGTTTCCTAACTAAATTAACAACTTCATTGATTTTGAAGATTATTTTGGGACTAACTGCGCGGCATTCGTTACAACGCCTCTTTTTTGCAAAGACTTCTGTGTACACTACTAGACCGGCAATTCAGAACAAAAACTGTGTCACAGCTGTGGACGAGTTGCTGCACGGTGAATATGCCACGCAGTTTTACTTATTATATATTTTCGACAGTTAATGTTTTTAGACAAATACAAAATATAGTTACATACTTATCTGAAATAAACTTCAAATCACGTTGACAAAGTGCGCACATAAATAATGACAGTTTTCTTACTCACGTTAAACAAAATCAGTGTCAGATTGTCGAAAACAACGTTCGTGGTTTACGTTTTGGCAGTCAACTAAAGAAGTTACGGAGAATTGAGTGTAACTTAGTGCGCAATGTATTAAGTCCGCTGAACCCGTCTAATACTTAGTATACAAAGAAGTCTTTGCTTTATTGTCAAAACATTCGCGGGTGTGCGCAAAACATCTTACCAACATTAAATCGTAATTGGATGAATGGTAAAGGAAAACAAAATAAGACAATATTATTTTTTTATATAATAGATGGTCCATATAAAATTTTAACTCCTGAACATAGGTCGTTCCCATAGATTGCCTCATAAGGGGGATATTTGCCATAATTGCCATGCTTGACAGGCGAGTTGGCAACCGCAGTTTTTTATTATTTCAAGTTGTTATCAGGAAGATGCTGCTGCCGTTTCAGTTTCCTCTTTGTCCAAACATGTAATAAGAACCTATGGTTAGTAGTGGGACAATAACAGGCTGTCATTTGTAGTTTCACCTCAGCTTAGATATTTTCTTGTCATTTTATAGCTTCATACCTGAACTGCTCGCCGCAGTGGTTGCACGTTCTTGTCACGCCTAAATGCGCCTCTTCGTGCATTAGAGCTGTGGATCTGCAACGATAAAACAAATTTATAAAATGAATTTCCGAAAGCAGTTTTATCCCAACTGAAACGTGAAACTTTACGAGGTTGCGAGGCGGCTTATTTTTACCTAAGAGGCCATCTGGGTTGTTTGGCAACAGTCCATACATCGGTGTGTTACAGCTTGAAAGTAAGATGGACAGTATGTATAGTACAGGCTGTGAGGTATTCTATCTTAGTGTTTCATTATCCATTCTATACGTAGTGGAGACACGCTGCAGCTGTATTACATGGCTGTAGCATGAATGGAATGCTTGAACACCAGCGTAAAACACCCACTTACGACACCAGGGGACGATATGGGTGAGTGGATGTTCTTAAGCTGCTGTATTTCGTATGATCGGTATACTTGAAACCGGAGAACCGTTTTACTGGAAACGACTAACAAAACATCATGACATGATAGGTGCATGACATATTGCAAGTCAAATTTTAATAGATTAGGTTAATCGCTCAACTGTCCGCCCTTTGTAGGCTATTTTGACAGCCCTTGCAAGTGCAGTGCAGTGTTTTACTTAATTCGTGTTTTCTCTATTATATAGAATAATGACATAGTTTGTACTAAAAATATAACAAAAGTTTTCTCACTAAGCGTATATTATATTATCTATAACATTAGTGCTAAAAGCGAATTATAACCTCGCTTTGATTTCAAATGTCGTAAAGACTATTGCATGTTTTCGCTGGAAAATTACACACAATATAAGATTATGGGTTCTGTTAAACGAATTCAAATTAATAGAATAAAGATTAGTACTTTCTGCTTTACGAATCCGTCTTCTGTGATGCCTTTTCAATAAAATTCGGATTAAAACTCAACAATCGTAATGATAACTTCAGCTCAGTTCAGCGGGTTTCAGCATCTGCATTTTGATTCTTAAGGATAGATGTAGATGTCTATGGGCCACATCATCCACTTACCATCAGGTGGACTGTGAGCTCGTTTTCACTCTTATTCTATAAAAAAAAGTTACGAGGAGTTACAAGGCATCAGTAATCTTCCTGTTTGGAGTTAATTGCAAATGTCTACGGACAGGAGCTACATACCATATCAAATGGGCTGATAACTTGTTCATTCTTCAATCTTTTCTGTTTCTTTACCATCATGAAATAGTCCACTGCTAGGCATGGACCGCCACATACGCAAGGCAAAGTGGCAGATTGTACTCTTCAGTCTTCTGTACAATTTGCCGAAGGGTCTATGGTAATGTTTGCCATAATTGCCACGCTTGGCGAGCGAGTTGGCAACCGCAGTTTTTTTATTGTAATGTTGCTGTTATCAGAAAGATGCCGCTGCCTATCTTTTGCCTCAGTTTCTCTGGCGAAATATATTAATAGTGAAACTCACTCAATGGAAACAATGAGGTTGCAAACCAAGCACTCGTACTTAGTGTAGTGCATGCGGGTGTGCTTTCGTAAGTGGCACTTCAGCTTGAAGCGAATGTGGCAGAAACGGCACTCGAATGGACCGATGGACTGCAATAATTATGTATCATTTATTGTCTACTTGTTGTAGAGCTGTGCTGTTTTAGCCTGAATAGTCGAGTCGACCGGAGAAGAACCACGCTCACAGAATACCAGCGTAAAATAGCAGTGTTAGTGCTACAGTGTTTCATTTGGCGAGCATAGAGAACCGGTGACCCTTTTGCTGGAAATGAGGCATTTCATCTTAATTCTCAGGGGTAACAATGCATGTGTAGTTTGATTCTTAATTGAAGACAGATGTAAATGACTATGTGCTACAGCATCCACTTAACATCAGGTGGGCTGTGTGCTCTTTTGTCACACTTATTCTATAAAAAAATAGCTGGATGCACTACTATACTAATACTATACTTTTAATTTTATTGTTTAATTTAATTTGCTTTTTTTAATTTTCATAATAAACTATATGTTACAAGGGCGAAAAAAAAAGTCTAAAAAACTATGAAATATATACAACAAATTTTAAATGGCCAGCAAAAACAAAAAATACCGGATTGTGCCTCAATTTCAAATGACGCGTCATAATATCTTCCCTCGAAAAGAACTTATAGCAGTCTTTGCAATGATAAGTAGCCTGCACATATTTCGGATCGCGCGCTCTTTTCTCGAACTCTTTAACAGCCTCCTCCTCGGACAAGCTTATCTTCCTCCATTTACTTGGATCCAGCACTTTTTTGGATGTTGCAGTAAACTTGTACTTTTTCTCCTCTTGGACGTTTTTATTATTTTCTATTTTCCTATGCTTTCTCTTCCCTAAGTGTTTTTTATTTGATACACTTCTTTTAAGTTTTTCTCTGATAGGTTTCTTTCTAGAATTTTTTTGCATCCATTCTGTAACTGCCAGGTCTAAATGATCTATATTACTTTTTTAGATTTTATTGACACATTGTTTTCTGGAATATCCATAGTTGTTAAACTCTCATTGTTTACAGAATCACAGTCTGTATTGTTTATGCTATCATCTATAATAGAAAGGACATCACTTGCAACAGTTACCATTGCATTACTTTCAGTTTTAATTGAAATTTCATCTGACTTAATACCTAAATTAACATTTTTATCTGTGGTTTTAGTTACGCTACTATTATCCACAACTACTGAAATCATATTTCTTTAATCCTCTTTTATTTGAGCTCTGTTTTATTTTTCTTGACTAAGTTTCTCTTGAATGACTTTTTATTTGATTTATCAATAATATTGTCATCTAGTTCATATTTTCTATATTATCTTCTTCAGTTTTTTTACTAAATCCTTTTCTGGAATAAATACTGCTGTTAAAGATTTGTAATTATTGTCAGTGTCGACAACATAATCTAGATCATGCAACATTATCCGTACTCGAAAGGACATTGTCTGTGGTGACCTTGATTGCACTGCTTTCATTTTAACTAAAATTTTGCAGACCTCACTTCTAAATCAGCTTCTGCATTTTGAGTTTTAGTAAGATCTTCAGCACTTACAGATACTGCGACATCACCGTCATTGTTACTTTTTGAAACTTTTTAATGATCCTTTTCTGTCCATCATTAATAAAATATGTTTTACGCTTATTACTGTAATAATGCCCAAAGCTGATTGAAGGTTTCACTTTTGCAGTTAAAGTTGTTAACGGCCTTATATGTTATCTGGAAAATAAAAGAAGCAACTAAGGCGTTATGAAACAATGTCGAAATATTGTGGGGTTTTAAATGTTTGTGAAATAACTTAGCAGTGAAAAGTGTTGCACATCTGCCACTTTCATAATGTGTGATGCAATAAACAGTATACAAGAGTGTTACTGATATGTTGATACAAAAGGTAGGTTACATGCTGTATTTTTCAGTAGGGTAATAATACTGGATAATAGTATTTGTGGTATAACATTTTTATTTACTCCAATTTTCAGAGGCACTTGTCTGTGCAGTAAATAATGTAATAATTGTACAATAAAATCATAGACAAACTCTTATGCAGTGTCTAAATACTCAAGAAATCACAATACAACTAGATTTTTAAGTAGAACATTGTAATTATATTTTTCTATTATATATAGTTCAATACTTATATTTTATTAATAAATACTTTATTAACGACTTAAAATTATTAATTAATCAAAGTAACAAACAATAAAAAGTACATAACTGGAATAGAAATTAATATCTATTATAAAGTATTACTTCTACACAAAGGTTACACATACTCATTTCTTACACATAATATGGTACCATATAGTCATGAAAATGCATATAACTTATTCAGAGAAGCCAAACAGAAAAACAAACTAAAATATCCTAGATACTTACAGGTCCTTTTAAGTAAGGCCTTGAGTGCTGCTTGACCTTTGTAGCATTTTTGCTTAAACTTATGATATTTATAGAGTAATGTGGCACATTCAAAACAGAAATAATGTGGCAACTCATCCGTTCGTCAATCTGTTGACAAATGGATAAATATTGTCAGAGATGCAAGGGCTCAAGTACTGTGTTCACATCACTAATAGTTGGACATCATGCATGGTGAATATGGCCAATGTGCTCTACTATAAGAGCCTTAGTCCTGTAGACTGTTTACAAGTTCATAAGGAAGATGAGATAGATATTTGATATACTGACTGTCTCATTGGTCTACTGTGGTAAGTGTGACTGCTGATCATGTGCTGTAAAGTTGCTAGACCTGTGAACTCACTCCAGTTGTGTTGGATTGCATTCCATCGTACTTTGGAAGTGAGGGAACAGAGAGTGCACTGTAATCCTGTCTTGTGCAGATGGCTAGCCTTCTTTGAGACAGGCCACTACGACCGAAATTCAGTCTAGAGGACATTATTATTATATTTATGATGCTAAGCAGCATTTAGTGGATTTTAAGATGATATTATGAAATCACCCTGCGGCTTGTCAGTCTACCATTTGTGTAGGTACAATAGGATAGCTATAATCTTGTGGCTTTTGATCGGGATACACTTAACCAATACTTGATTCTTTGAAATATTGAATAAATAATTACTGCTTAGTTCTCAGAGGTGAATATCTACATTCTTATACTTGGGCAGCAAATGACCACTTTTGAAATCTGCCCTATTGAGGAAGAAGGTGAGCCTCAGAATACCCTTCCAAACTTTTAATTCTCTTTTTTTTCTAACTAGGTTTCATAGATACACAGTATTAAATTTGGATATATTATGTTGTTGTTTTAATTATTAAAAGACTGTATAACCCCAATTTCATCCCATTTCTCTATAATAAACCACAGTATATACTGAAAATTTCGTTAGTTTTTCATTTTTCTAATTATAATAACAATATTTATGATTAGAATAATGAAAGAAAAATGGTACTTATTAGTAGAATTCAGTAATATATCTCCAAGTAAATTAATTTATTAATGAGAACAGATAGTACCTACCGAACTTTCTTGCTATTTGACATACATTTTTGTTAAGATGGTGACAGATTATCTTATTAGAGTCTAAATAACCGGATTTTGTATTTTTATAATAATATAAAAGCGTTTTCGTTTGCCATTTTACAAAATAGGCTTTAATGATATAACCAAAGAGAGGGCAAAAGTGCTCAACAAGTTCGGCCTTCCCTCTTATATATTAATATATCAAAACAAAAGATTATGAAAAAGCAGAAACACTTGTCTAAATTCAAATAGACAAAAACAATTGAGCACCATCCTTTGAGTAATAAATTTAAATACAAACCCAAAACCAAACCTAACGTAGATATGGTTTAGGTTTATTTAGTAATAAAAGTCAGGTTAGGTCTTTTATTCTTATGATGAAAACCTGTTATACTTACTTTTGTAACAGTAATATCCTCATAACACCAGTTTAGTTGATACTGATCATATTTGTACATTTTTGTTCCTATACGAAGGCATATTCTGCAAATCTTAAGGTCGGCCATGTATCTTTTTATTACATTTACATATAAATTAGTCACCGGTATAAAAGGAAATGGGAAAAGCTTTGTTGATATTTTTTAGTTATTTTTATAAAAAAATAAACAATACTTGTGTTACTTTTATGTCAAATTGTCAAGGTTTTTTCTTTAGTAATGACCTCATACGATTGCACTTTTGCCAGTTTGCCCACAATATGTTGACGTCATATTGCGAAGTTTTTTGGGGTTTTGACAGCAGCTTAAGCCAACAAACAGTCAATTACCCTATGATATCAAGTTCTCAAGGCACCTAAGTGGAAAAAATATCTTGAGACTAAATATCACCATTTGCAGCACTTGCTTCACCCTATCTTCTAATAGGATATTACCCATTTCCAAAAGTGTTTTAAATGAATCCTAGGTGATAATGGACCACTATAATTTTTATATAATTTTTTTTAAACCGAGTGCCATAAAATTACTTTTAATCTTTTGTTTTAAATTTTCGCGTGAAAACGATAGCCGCCATGTTTTCAACTCGTGACGTCACTGTCCTAAAATTTTGCATATTTTTAAAGAAATAAGATACTTTTGGATGTTTAATAATGAGTTATCATCTATATCATTGTTGTGTTGTGCTGAATGCAAAAATACGAGCATATGAAACAATAATAATATTTATTTGCATAAAACATGGTACATTTTAGATCTTATAACATACTGTGAACATGCATGTTTCACCGATTTATCGGTATGCAAATATTACGTCGACATGCAATTGAATAATTAAAATTAGAAAATTATAAAATTACAATAACATTTCATATCAAATTTAATAAAACGGTATAATGTCAATAAATTTAGGGTCTAAAAAAGAAAAAAAATAAAAATATACAGGCATGGTCATGTCATAATGCATAATGTAAAACTAGTTACTAATTCATTTGTCAATTTAAAATTTCAAACATCAACAACAATTCGCTTGAGGTGACTGTCATGGCAGAATTTGATAAATTCATTTATGTCATAAAACAGTTTTCAATCCCGAAAATATTTTCTTTTAAAGATTAAACGTCAAGTTTTTGAATGTGGTTCGGAATTAAATTAAATAGTCGAGAAAGCACATGCTATAACTATTCTGTAAAAATAGTTATAGCATGTACATGTGAACGCCGGGGAAGTTATGGATTCAAGTGTAAACTGATTTAAATATGAGAAATACTTGAATACTTGGTTAAAACACAACAAGAAGAGACCTGAAGGCGTTGTCAAAATCTAAACTATACTTCATGAAGATTACTTTGATGTAAGTATGACTTATATTTAACTATCGTTTATACAAAACAAAACATCATGACATGATAGGTGCATATTTTGTAATAGATTAGATTAATCGCTCGTCTGTCCGCCACATAGAGATATACCTATGGACGCGGCATATTCTACTATAGAAATAATAGTTATACAAATATCTATAATATCGACACACACTTGTCAAAAACAGTTTTGTCTCTTTTAACAAAGCAGTGCTGCAATAGAAAAGAGACAACTACACACTTTGTCAAGTGCTTATTTCGTAACACGTGTGACGTCATTAGCTCATCCATGCGTGACTGCGCGATGTTAAGCGCCAAGTTTTTGTGGTAGATCTGCTGTCAAACTGTCAAAAAGCAGTGACAAAGTGTTGTACTAAATTATTTTAATAGATTAATTTTGTTCAAAATGAATAAATAATATTAATAGTTTATAATTCCCGGATATCATGTTTCATGATCATGCCAGATTTTCAATTTCAAATAAACAAATTAATGTACCTACCTGTGAAAAATAATATTTTCATTTAAAATCAGAATATATATATAAATAATATATATCATTTAAAATCAGAATATATATAAATAATATATATATATTCTGATTTTAAATAAAAATATTATTTTTTCACGAAATAGGTACATTGGTACTGTTTGTTTGAAAGATAAAATATCTAACATCGTCATGTTATGATATCGGGAATATAAGCTTATTAACAGTGATCGTTTCTGGACAAAACAGTAAAACAGTTTCTGTGCTGGTCGCGCTTTGTTGGTTTACGGCGGCAGATCACCGCAAACGGGCGCTGTATGACGGCACGTGGATAATGGTCGCACGTGCGGCTGGCGACAAAGGTAGGTTATCTCTCTTTTTCTGTGCGGCTGCTGGTTCGAGAAAACTTTGTTACGTTGAAGTGTCGATGCCAGATGTTCTGTGACGGCCAGGCTATGGTAAAGGCCTTGCGATCGTTCTGCAGCAATGACGCTGGCTGATCTGACCAGCTGTGCGCCGTGACACGTTTTGTATGAAGCGATGGTTAAATATAAAGTCATACTTGTCCATCTTCACCAAGCTATCGGTTTAATTTGTGGATGTTTCGCCTTCGAATAACTGCTGCCGGTTCAACAGGCTGTTCAGGCGCTAAATCGGTTCCGCGGGTATAACCGGCGTTCGCTATAACTATTTTTGCTGAAACAGTTGTAACGTCGACGCCTCGTTTGTTGAGCAATTCGAACCGATCAAACTTGACGTTGTCTTAAAAGAAATATTTTCGGATGAAACTGTTTACCGACATGGTATCGTTGTCGGAATGCTGCCATGACGATCTCCAGCGGTGATGGTTTGGGCGTGAACCAGCTGGTTTACGTGTGCGATATGTGAACCATGACCTGACCCTTTTAGACCTAAATGGCGACCATTTTAATGGGGCCACGATATGAAATGATTATAATTTTATTATTCAGTGTGCATGTCGACGTATGTTGCATGCCGTGGAGAATCGATGGCGCAGCGTGTTCTGTAAAAATGTGCTATGTTGCAAAACGGAATGAAATATTGACCGTTTTCGCTTGTGCTCATGTTCGTTCGGCGCACAACGCAATGGATCGACAATCGTGTATTTCCGCAAAATGTGCAGGTACAGGACGGCCGGATGGCGCTCGGCGGCGGTAAAACAGATTAATCGGGCCTGTAATATTCGATTTAAAATTATATGCGTTATGATCGACCACTGAGAGATTCATTGGCGCACGAAGTGTAATGTTGAAAAGATAGGGTGGTGAGAATACAGGCGGTGATCTCAGGGCCAGTGCTTATGGCGCAGGCTGTGGGAGTGATGACTGGGCTGGACTAATGCTGTCAAAGCTCTTACTGATAACGTCGACGCGGGCAACGAGAGATCGTTACTGAGAAAGGCAGCGACGGTAAAAACAAGTTTGTTTGTTGTAAAGAATGACGAGGTGTCGACAAGCTTTCGTTCACGTACCGATGCGCAATTTCTGTGGTAATAAGATGCGTGACGTGCGCGAATGCTGTGGGAACTGAAATGTACAGTATGATCGATATCGGCAAACTGAAGACGGATACTGTTACGAAACCTGCTGGGTTTTCATCATCAGAATAAAGACCTGGCTGACACCGGTACTAAATGAAACCGAGGCCATGTCGATGGGACGGATTTTGAGTTGGCTGTTAAATTTGTTACTCGGATGGTGCTCAGTATTTTGTCTATTCAGGCATCGGAGCAAGTGTTCTTTCATATCTTTGTTTTTGATATTAGCTGCTATGGAGGCCAGGCTGACGAGCTGCCCTGCAAAGCTGTTTTAACAAAAATAGCAGGCTGCTTTCTTTTATGTGCTCAAAAATACAAAAGCCTCCGGTTATTTAGCTCAATAAAATCTGTCACATCTTACAAAATGTGTGTCAAATAACTGAAAGTTCGGTAGGCTATCGGTTCTCGTATGTGGTTGCTGAGAATGTGCTGATTCTGTCAGGCGCCATTTTTTCTTCATTATTCTAATCATAAATATGTTATTATAATTGAAAATGAAACAAGCTGTGGTTTATTATAGAGAAATGAGGATAATCAAGGTGTACAATCTTTAATAATGAAAGGCTGTTTTATCCGGAGATTGTGCTGTGAAGGCGGTGAAAATTAAGGGACTGGAGGGCTCCCTTCTCGGCAGGGCAGATTTTCCTGAAGTGGTCGTTGCTGTGGCTATATGAGAATGTGGACGTTCACCGAGGCAAGCAGTGGTGTTGTTCATTTCAAGATCAGTATTGATTGAGGGTATCTCGACATCCGAAAAAGCCACGAATTATGACATCTGTGCTGTACGCAAAATGTTGGACGACGATCCACGAGATTTCATGTGGGCGCTGGTAACACAGCTGCATCATGAACTGTTCGATCGTATCTCAAGGAGCTGGCCATCTGCTGGTTGGGGATTACAGTGCGCTCGTTTTCGCTAATGCGATCGATTAATCCTGACAGGTGGAACCAGCTTTGGTCTGCAACTGGCACATGGTCGGCGGAATCACTGCACCACCGGTGAACCAGTGTTTCGATCATTATCCAGGCTGTCGCACTTCGCTGGCGTGACGGGGCAGTACAGGACTAAGGGAGGCTGCTGCCTCAGTGGGCACATTGGCCGCCAGTCATGCGCGGCTGGCAGTGTGTTTACGGTATGAGCAATGTTCACTCCGTTTGTCAACAGACGACGGCGAAATGATTGCCACATGTTCTGTTTGGGTAATGCGCAGTCTCTATAAATATCATGGTTAGCAAAAATACTGCAAGGTCAACGCTCAAACGCTGCTAAAGGACCTGTAATCTGGGGATGACGGTTGTTTTTCTGTTTGGCTTCTGAATAAGTTATGTCATTTTCGTATTCATATTGTGTGAAAAATGATATCTGTGGCTGCGTAATAAATGTGCTTATAATAGATGTTCTATTCCAGATATCTGCTGACCGTTTGTTACTGGGTGTGGTGCAGAGTGGATAATAAAGTGTTTATTAATAAATATGAAACGATGAACTATATATAATGAAAAATAATTACAATGTTCTGTAAAAATCTGGTTGTCTATGTGATTTCTTGATGACTGGGCACTTTGCATGGGCGCATGTCTATGATTACGGTGTACAATTACCACGTGTTACTGCAGACAGGGTGCGGGTAAATAAAAAGTGTTATGTACTACAAATACTGTTGATCGCAACCAGTTATGTGCCCTGCTGGCATTCTGCGCTATTTGTCGACGCACCATCGGTAACACCTCTTATACTGTTGTGCATCTTGTGCTCGAAAGTAACCAGATGTCGCTGCTGCACTGCTTCAGGGTATTCTGAACGTTTAAAACTGCAATGGGCGTTGGGTTTTCATATTTGCTGGTTCAACCTGGCACGGCCTTGAGATATTTCCAGTATGCGCAAAACTTCGTTGACAACAATTGCAAAGTGAACTCGATCGGCTTTTGGACGTCTGACAGGCAAAGCGACAAAGCTGTTTTTATTAATGGACGAAAAGGATCGTTAAAGGTTTCAAACGTTTGATGCGGTCTGTGGTGCTGATTACTCAAAATGCGGAATCTAGCAAAGTGGTCTGCTGAAACCTGATTAAGCAATCTGGTATGCGAACAAATAATCAGTCGTTTTCAGGCGGTCGGTGATCAGTGGTGGTGTGGTCGGGCAGTGGTGTCAGTGGCGTGACCAGTAGCCAGTCAAAGGTGGTGTTGAGGAGTCGGATGAGGCTCAATTTGAGGCTGGTGATGTGAGTGGTGTTGCAGTGTGGATGTGTCATCCCATGTATCTGTCATTAGGCAACGAACCAAATAAATCCTGCATCGAAGAAGAGCAAAGTGTCAGGCAAGGCAGCAGAGAGGAGAGAGCATGGGAAAATAAATGAGCAGAACATCGGGAGGAGAAAGGCCTGGGATGCTGCAGGCGTCAAAAGATGGCTGGATCAAGCGGAGGAGATGAGAAACGTCTGGGCGACCAGAGGTTCGGAAAGAGCGCGCGATCCAGGCAGAACTACCATCGTTGCAGACTGCTTATGGCTTGGGGAAGATATGGGCGCGTCATTGGTGAGGGCAATCCGGCTGTTTGTTTTTGTGACCATTGAAGTGTATTATTCATAGTTTTGAACTGCACCGCCCTTATGTGCTATGGTTACGATAGAAAATTAAAAAGCGCATTTAATTAAACAATAAGGTAAAGAAATGGCAGTGACCAGTGATGCGTCCACCATGGCTTAGGGTGTGAACTGGCACAGCCACTGTTAGTGCTGGCCATGATTACATCTGTCGCAATTACAATCAAACTTCACATGCATGTTATCCTCCTGGTGGATGAGTGCCTCATTTCCAACAGGTCACCGGTCTCTATGTCGCCGAATGAGCTGCTGGCCACAACACTGCTGTTTACGCTGATGCCAGGGCGTGTTCAGGGCGATCATTTCATTGAACTAAGGCAGTTGCAGCTGGCTGAAAGTAGACAATAAATGCATGTGCGGTCCATCGATTCCGGTAATGCCGTTCTGCCACATTCGCTTCAACGGTGCACCACTTACTGGCACTACATACCTTAATGCGGTGCTGATTTCCAACTTCTCATTGACTTCCATGTGCATAACAGAAAGAGAGACCTGAAGGCGTTGTCTCACAAAATCTAAACTATCTTCTGTGAAAGATTGCACTTTGATGTATGACTTATATTTAACTATCGTTTATACAAACAAAACATCATGACATGATAGGTGCATATTTTGTAATAAGATTAGGTTAATCGCTCGTCTGTCCCGCCACATGAGAGATATGCCCATGGACGCGGCATATTCTACTATAGAAATAATAGTTATGCAAATATCTATAATATATTTTACTTGTCAAAAACAGTTTGTCTCTTTTTAACAAAGCAGTAGCTGCAATAGAAAGAGAGCAACTACTTTGTCAAGTGCTTATTTTCGTAACACGTGTGACGTCATTAAGCTCATCCATGCGTGACTGCGCCGCCATGTTAAGCGCCAAGTTTTGTAGTGATCTGCTGTCAAACTGTCAAAAGCAGTGACAAAGTGTTGTACTAGAAATTATTTTAATAGATTAATTTTGTTCCAGAAATGAATAAATAATATTAATAGTTTATAATTCCCGGATATCATGTTTCATGATCATGCCAGATTTCGAATTTCAAATAAACAAAATTAATGTACCTACCTGTGAAAATAATATTTTTCATTTAAAATCGAATATATATATATATATATATATATATATATATATATATATATATATATATATATTAAAATACTATAATATAGGGATTATAATGCAGGATCAGGTCTCCATCCCAGTAATATGTACCAGTAAACAAATTTGGTATACAAGCAAAATCTTCTCCAGAATCTTACTACTCTGTCCATATTCATTTTTATTGTGAGCGTTATAACTGTTTAACTTTTTACAATTATATAAATGATGTAAAACTTGGTAAGTACTTAGCACACTCAGAACATTGTTTAAAACAAGTTTACAAATTAGCTGCCTATATTTAACTTTCTTTGTTTGACTGTACCTAATACAAAATCTGTAACAGATTATGCACTGCGTAAGTGTACATATGCGGTGAAGCAGCTCAAGCGAAACTTAAGGCATAACAAATCAAATCTAATTTGACAACCCAACAATATCCATTGCTTCATGTGATTGAAAAATTCGTTTTGCTCGACAACAAAACAACACAATGGATATTGTTAAACTGTCAAATTGGTATGGTTTGTGTTTTGAATTCAATATGTTACACAATTAGGCTACGGATTTAATTTCTATCTACACAAAAAGCCATAAAACTGCCGAACACATTATTTATTCCTCAGATAAGTTATTTGACGATTGAAAATATAGCCCTGTACTATATAAATACCTACGGAATAAAATAAATAAACAACAAATTCAATTATATGAAATGAAGAACAAATTCATATTAAAGTAAAATATCGATATCAACACTTATATTGCTTGGAGTTACAACCCTATAAAGGCAGCCATTTTATGCGCCAGTTATTGTGAGTGATCACGCTAATTCTGTAGTACCATGCCCAGTCCATATGTACTTCTAAGTCAGTGTCCGCCCTTGTGGAGGCCATTTTGACAACCCTTGCAAGTGCAGTGCAGTGTTTTTTATAATTCGTGTTTTATTCTATTATATGGGAAGAATGACATGGTTTGTACAAAAATACTAACAAAATGTTTTCTCACCTAAGCTTTTTATAGAGATAGGGTGACAAACGAGCACAGTCCACCTGATGGTAAGTGGTTACTGTGACCCATAGACATCTACATCTATCTTCAATAAAATCAAAATTCAGATGCGTTGTCACCCGTGAGGACCAAGATGGAATGCCTCTTTTCAGTAAAAGGGTCTCGGTTCTCTACACTCACCATACAAACACAGCAGTGTTAGCTGCTATTTTACGCTGTTATTCTGTGAGAGCATGGTCCTTCCCCGGTCTGACCGACCCATTCGTGCTACAACTATACTACAAATATATTGCAGTATCATAACATTTGCTAAAAGTAGTGATAAACTCGCTTTGTTCAAATGTCATAAAGGTTACATGTTTTAGCTGGAAAATTACACACAATATAAGATTATGGTTCTGTTAATCTAATTCGAATTAATAGAATAAAATTAGTACTTTCTGCTTTTACGAATCAGTCTTACATGATGCCTTTCAATAAATTCGGAATAAAACCAGGCCCGTGACAGCTTAGTTCCATTCTACGCAACCTGGCGCTACCGTCGCAATTTGTTCTCTGTCTACGGACGCCATTTTGAGACGCCATATTGTGTTAATGTCAACTCAAATTGTCAAAATTATCCATATTGAATATTGATTGCCGCCATTATTTATCAATTGTCTCTGATTTATGAGTTTAGCTCAAGTGTATTTCCTCGCCTCCGTTATTTGTGACAATAACAATATTCTGTTTTTGTGCTGGTCGTGTGCATATTGTAGACTTCTTAATGGAATACGAAAAGTGCTGTGTTGGTGGTTGCAATACAACATGTGAAACGCACCGGTTTCTCAGATTCCCTAAAAACGATAATTTAAGAAACTTGTGGATGTATTTCATAGTATCCACAAATCCTCAGATCATTGAACTTTCCAAAGAACAGAACAGAACTCTAACCTACCCGTGCTTGCTTACTAACGATTAAATAGCTCATGGTGTGCTCTGGCTGCAACAGGCGAGTAATTTTATACTTTTCAAAGATGCTGATTGCATGTGGTTAAATTTTTGTTAGTTTTCTCATCTTCTGGCCACAACACTTTTTACATTTATAAATTTTTCACTGTTATATTTTATTTCACTTTCCTTATTTTAAAAAGTTATTTAAATATTCAAGATATGTTAAATCACTAATGTCCAAGATGATAGATCTGCTTTTCGGATGGTACTGGATGGCAGGAGCTCGTACTATCTGAGAATCTCATTAAAGCATTCATACAAGCATCTTCAACTTAAAGTTGTGACTTGTCGTCATAGTGCAGGAACATAGCCTCGTGATTAGTAGACTGAGCAAGCAAGACCATTTCAGAACCTTTTACTAGTAGGTATGGGTATTAAGGATTTAAAATTATAGTTTAGAGGAAGTGGTAACAGGATGGCTGTATAGTAATTAGTTTTTGTATAATTGGTGTCTAAAACGAATGTTATTTGACTTCCTTAATTTTATACATAAAATTTTATATTTTTACTTAATTGTTATAGCTTATGGGCATATAAATTTGTTAACTCTACTGATTTTAATATAATTTTAATAATTCATCAAATTCTTCAATTTTCAAAATTCTAATTTACTACAAATTTCGATTTCATTCCATCTAGTGTAGAGTGATTGGAAATGTGTAAAGATAAATTGTAAATATTAATAAAATTACATATTGTTAACTCTCAAATATATCAAGAATTAAAAATTTAAATTATTGTCATTTCCAACATATATATTTATCAAGTTGTAACATTTATAAAAACTAATTCTGAAATATTTAGTGGACAGTAGGACAACTTTACTTAGATAAAGCGTTTTCGCACACTGTTTAAAATCAACAATAAAGTTCCATCTATGTTTCAAGAAATGGAGAATATTCATAAATTTAAAAATAATTTAAAATATATCTAACTAAGAAATGTTATTACTCAATTAATGAATATTTAAGCGACGCATCGGTAGGCATATTACAATGACATATATCTTCTTTTTTATATTCAATTTGACTATATATTGTAAATATCATAACTAATTAATATATAATTTAATTACAGTACTGTATATTAAATGACGGTATTTCTTTAGTAATCTGCGGCATGAATAAATGGTCACCGAGTATCCGGGGTGGAGGGTGGAACCTCCCTAAAAGTGGAAAGTGCCGAAACCCCCTTTTTAATGAATTTTTAAAGTTTTGTTACATATTAAGGCAAAATCGCTTTCGCTTATTAAAAAGTCACATTCGGTCGGTGGGAATGTGGGAGTTTTCAGGGTGGGAAAAAACGTGAATTAACACAATTTTGATTCTGCTTCTGCTCCAGCGCTGCGGTAGTGCAGCTCCTTCACCTTGCGTAACTAAGCACAGGCTGGCTGCTCACCTCGCAGCTTAGGCTGTTTGGTCGCCGGCGACCAGCCTCAGCCCGCTTCCTGACATGCGCTGCGCTTAGTTACAGCGGGCGAGGCTGCTTTCCTCCGCGCTTCCGGGTTTCATATACACTCTAGGGGTAAGGCGGAAAGACCACGTGGTCGGGGTTGACAGATTCGGTTTTGTGATTTATACCTTCTGGTTTGTTCAAAAACTACCAAATATAATATTATAAAAACATTTATTTATAGACATGTATATTGTTGTTGCTTTTTAAAACAGATACAGACCATGCTCTATTGCTATCTTTTTCTAATAATTATATTGTTATTTCGTTTTCGTATCATTTTTAAATGGATATAACCTCAAAACTATAATTATCGATATCTCGAAAACTAAAGATTTCCGGCATAAAAAGCAGCTAGATGGTAATCAATAGCATCATTGCCTGTCAACTAAAGCTAAAATGATCACTTAAATCGTGCCGCAGATTACTAAAGCCGACCCTAAATGACAATATGATTTATATGAAGCATTCCAATATAATTATAATATAAATAATATAATGATATAATTTAATTGTAGTAGATTATATTAATTCTACGCATATATTCAACCCTTAGGTAATATAATATTACCTAAGGGTTGAATGCAACAATGTAATTTTCAAAGATGTTACCTGTTCTATGTTACCTGTATTCACAAATAAGAATAAATTTGAATCTATATCGATAAAATTATTTTTGTAAATGTTACTTAGTTTTACAAGAGATTCTCATATTTCATTAAGGTAATCTTGTTCGCTAGTGTATATCGAAGAGTTTTTAAATTACCAATCATATTTTCATACTTAATAGCATCTTTATAATCGAAGTTACCAGTAATAATCTTAATAATATATCCTAGGGAGTTTAGAATGCCTCGTTTGACTCTAAATGAAGGTGATAACTGTTCAAATTGTTCAATACTGGAATTCGTTTTGAATTCAGTTTGAAATGTTATATTAAGTAATTGAATGTTTAGAGTTTTTTTTTTGTCAAAATAATTCTAACATGCTTATTTAAGTTCACATATCCATTAATATTAAATTCTAACTGCTCAGGCCATGGATGAGTGTGGAATCAGGGGCCCCACAAACAGGTGGTTCCGGAGTTATCTGAGTGGCAGAACCTTACAGACCTACATCTCTGGTGTTGCTGGTAAAGAAGTGGCGGTACAGCTTGGTGTACCGACTGGTTCAGTCTATGGTCTGGTTGGCTACGTTATGCATGTCAATAGCGTCAGTAATGTGGTGAAGAAATGTCGGTGTATATATACGGACGACATGTGTCTTATGTACTCCTCTAAGAATATACAAGAGATCAGGGCTGTGCTACAGGCAGACTTCGATAATATTATCCGGTGGGCTCACGATAGTGGTATCATACTTAACCTTGATAAGACGAAAGTGATGCATCTGTATTCACCGCACAACAGTGGCAAAAATGTCAGAGCGTGGATATAGGTATCGTGGGTCACACGTATGAGTGTATGCATCAAAAATGTAAATTGTGTTTGTCAAAAGCTAGAATATGTCAGTAAATTTAAGTATCTAGGTCTGTGGGTGGACGCAATATGAATTGGAAAACACAGGTTGACACAGTGTGTACAAAGCTTAGGGCAGTGTTGAGTAAGTTTTATATCCTGAAGGCGCCATTGAGTGAAAAAACGTTGCGTGTCCTTTATTTTGCTCTCGCTGAGTCATTGCTAACCTATGGATTAAATACGTATGGCCGTACATTTAAAACCTATCTTAACAGTATAAAATTGCTGCAAATTTGTTTTATGAAATACCTTGTTAACCCACAAACAAAAGTTGCCTGTAAAGAAAATTCTGAAAAACTTTTGTTGTCTGTAAGGTGCTTCCTGTACATGAAAAGGTCAAGTACCTGTTGGTTCCAGAACAGTTCTATAACGACCAGTTTAAAGTACAAGTGCAAAATAGGTACAATACCAGAAGCGTTAGAGAGCGTAAACTCGCGCGACCAATAGTAAAAAATTACTATGGCAAAAGAACCAATAGGTATTTGATCCCTATACTTTTCAATAATATCGATTGGCTGAGAAAATAATACTAGAATAAGTGTGAACACTAAAAATAAATTAAAAACTGTTTTCCTTAATGAAGTTGTCGCAAGATGTGAAAATACTAACTAATTTGTTGTTGTTTTAATATAACTATTGACAATTACGTATATTAGACCTTATTTTAACGATTTAAACATTGTTGTGATGTACCCATAATCACTTAACTAGTGCCTATAAGTCAGAAAGAGTGAGCACCTGAGGTGCGATGGCTAAATGTTAGTATTAAATAATTTTGTGTAAGCGCGGTCCGCTGACCGGGTGTGCTGGCGGTGGCTCGCGTTGCCACAATACTTGCTATTATTTACACTGTTTTACTTTCATTAAATTGTATACTTACGTATTTGAACCAAATGTATTAAGACAAGCGCTAATCCTGCCGACAAACTGTTACGCAGTTTGGTGGGTGTGAAAAATGTACTAAAGGTTTGGTCCAGAATAAATGATTTATTATTGTTATTATTATTATTCATGCGTAACATTTAAAGCTAAAACCTTAATTATAATCCGCTTTTCATCACTTATACTAATTTGGCCATCTCTAAGTAACACACCAATATTAATTAATATAAGGCCATAGGAATTGTTTTCTGCTCCATGTAATTCAAAATTTTATGTTGTGGTTAAATCTAAAATTATTTGCAATGCGAATGGATATCTGAAACCTTCTGAATTATTATGCGTGGATTGTGAAGTTGGTTAACTATAAGATTTATTTATTTGAAACCACTAAGAATATTTTCTAATTCAGTTGCAAGTTGATCTAGAATCACCAGAATCTTTCACTTAATAAGAGATGCATCTTCTAATTCTTATACAATAAAATATATAATATAAAGTTTGTATTTAGAATCTTGTTCATGCCATAAAAAATGGTATTCACATTTCTTAATAAATAAACTTGAAATAGATTGATCGCCATCAAACATGATGATCAAGCTTTTTATCCTTAGGTCTAATTTGAACAAAGTGACATACTCTTCCTTGTTTCATTTATATAAAAAAATCAATACATGTATACAAAAATATTCTGTTAATTATTTTCTTTCTATAATTTTATCACTTCTTAAGATTATAATTACTTTATTTTTATTTAATCCACTTTATTTTTCTTTATAATAATATTAACTTAATAAATAACTGCCAAGTTTTGTGCAGAAGTCAAATAACTATCAAAAACAAATTTAGTTCAAAAGTTATGACATAGAGCCGTAAAGAAACAACCACAGGAAATAACTAGGATGGACAGGATAGTAAAAAGGTTTACTTACAGTCCGCTCACTGCCATGTCTACCCGTAGAGCTGCTCTTGTCTCGACAGGAAGGTTTCTTCAGTGCCTGATTTAACAAATTTATTTGGTTAGAGGATATCCGGAACCGTGGACAAGACCAATTTGAGTGTACTTGAACTCAGCTGTAATCGCGGATATCCCACCAGCTGCGCCAGTTAAGTTTCGGGAGCTGTGCTGAAGCTTTTTAAAAACTACAAATATGTCTCGATGACATTTAATAACTATTACATTACAATAATGTATTAAAACTAATTCAATGCAATACTGACTTAACTATGTGGTTACATTACTAGGATGAGAACTATAATGAATCTTATTCTAAATGCAAGGGCTTTTATAGGGTGGTCAAAACAAGTCTGTTGACTGAAAGTATGACACCTTGGTTTGAACAGCAATAACAATTACACAGTGGAGTCAGCGTCTTCTGTAATGTTACACTTTATAACATGTTTTCAGTAATCCAATATCAAAAGCTTAATCACTACAATTCGTGGTCAACATGTTATTGTAAAATTATGGCTACTTGCAATTATCATGTTTACGAGTAATCAATCAAAAGCTTAGGACAATTTGGGATCAACAGGTATTAAGGCTATTTCCAAACTGCATAACTACTTTTGGAATTTGATAAACAAAGTTATATTTATATAATTTATACAATGTTTTATATAATTTTTATTTATTTCTTATGGCACCTTCCACTTTATTTGTTACCTTATCAAGGTGAACACATCAAAAGTTCTAAATAATAAATTAATATTTTTATGTTTATCATTCAGTTACAAAATATGAATATAGTACTTAATTATTTTATTTATTTCATTACAGGTTACATTGGTGAAGAAAACAGTATCAAAATAGAAAATTGGTTAAAGTTTTGACAAAGTTTGCAACTAAAACTTTAGGTGACTCAATCTCACAAAGACTTGTTAAAGCCAATCAGCCCTGTCAAGAAATTAAGACCTATTGGAAATTTTGAAGAAAAATATTGGTATAAATTACATTTTTTACTAATATCCATACTAATAAACAAGGTACAGAAATACAATTAATTACTATACCAAATTAATATTTTGTACAGAGAATCCCTATACAGATGGAACTTAACTTTTCTAATTTAAATTGTACATAGATCCGGGAGTTATTCAAAATGTGAAATGGTTTACAAATTTTAGATACAAAATTGTATTTCATTATGGAATATTCTAAGCCACTTAAAAATACTTTAAAAAAATCTTCGACCTTAAAAAATAATATGTAATAAATCACATAATTTACTTTTCATTACACATTGAAATCAAAATAATCACGCTTAAATAATAAGGATATGAATATACAAGTAGCACTTGCTTTGTGTTAATAGTTTTCCATCTATAAAATGAGTAATGGTAAAAGATTGAAGACTATAGTTATTACATTTTTAATTTTATGAAATCGCAATTTTAAACGAGATAATTTATATTTAAGATTACTCACATGACATCTCAAAATATAATACATAATTTGCGTTTTATACAGTAATTATTTTGTAGATACATCAAATAATCTATTGTTTTTTGGTTTCCTTGAAATTAACATTTTTCCTGTAATTTTTCTGATAAATAACAAAAAATTCAGTCCTCCTAAAACTGGCTACTTGATTAAATTCTCGATAATTTTTAAAGAACACAATTTAATTATGTTCTTATTTGTTTCCACTTTTGGTTTGATAATGTTAAAATTCCCTACATGAATACCACTGTGTACTTCAATTTATATCTTCTCAACCAATATTCTTTTAACCTGAGTTAAAAAAAGTAATCTCTCTCATAATTTTTTACGCAGTAGAGTCATGCTGCAGTCATATTAGTGGTTTAGTTGTAGCACGAATGGTTCGGCTCGACCAGGGAAGGACCACGCTTTCACAGAATACCAGCGTAAAATAGCAGCTTTACGCTGTTGTGTTTCATGGTGAGAGTGTAGACAACGGAGACCCTTTTTACTGGAAATGAGGCATTCCATTTTAGTCCTCACGGATGACAACGCATCTGCATTTTGATTCGTAATCGAGGAGAGATGTAGATGTCTATGGGCCACAGCAACCACCTTCCATCAGGTGGACTGTGTGCTCATTTGTCTCCCTTATCCTATTAAAAAATCCTCTCTTCTCATCTCAAGTCTTCTTAGCTGCCTCTTTGCCTTATGATTTTATATTTTTTACTTTATTTTCTAAATATTTATTTACAACTTGTTCTATTATGGCTCTACGTGATATTTTCCTCGTTTTGGTAACGTGTGTATTTATTAAGTCTTATATTTATTATGAGTTTATTATAAATATAAGACTTAATAAATCAGTGGGCAGCTCGCCTGGCAAGGTCGCCATGTATTGACGTTATTAAATGAGACAACCTGTATGTTCCAAGTCCTGTTTATTAGTACATTAAATTTATAATTGGTATTACATTAGTGGATACCGTGAGCCACATTACAATTTATAAAGGTTAACAAAGTCTGTTGTTGTAAGCAAATAAGAAGTGTCTTTTGGTGAAAGACTTGCAGGTGCAATAACTGTAAAAGTACTTTTTTTTTCAGATTATTTTCATTAAGCAAACTCTGATGCAACAATGGCCTCAACAGCAGAAGTTGTTGAATTTTTCGACACACTGACAGCGTCAATGGCTACCCGGGTGGTGTGCAAAGAGGAAAGTTAAACAAAATTCACAACATCATACTTTTTGGATTGAAGCCATTAATAAAATTTAAAAAATGGTTTTGTAGACACCATGCTATATAGTAGCAAACATGCTATATATATACTTGTAAGTAGGAAAACCTCGACTTGTGCGAGGTCCATCCCGACAAGGATGGATTACTTGAAAGTTTTATAAGGGTCTCCAAATTATTATTTGAACAGTATAATGTAGAATATTATTATCCATAAAACCTTTACTATTAACCAAGACCCTTTAGAAATTTATTTTTGGACGTATGATAGCTATAAATTATAGAAATATTGACTAGATGCAAACATATTTATATATGCCTTTAAATATCTGAT
This sequence comes from Parnassius orleans, assembly GCA_029286625.1. Classification (NCBI taxonomy): domain Eukaryota; kingdom Metazoa; phylum Arthropoda; class Insecta; order Lepidoptera; family Papilionidae; genus Parnassius; species Parnassius orleans. The sequence continues at coordinate 58,715 of JAGSMP010001653.1, read as the reverse complement.
ATTATCTAACATGGTTAGTCCACATTCGAAATTCTCTAATTGCGAAGAGGATTATGGAGACACATTATTAAATGTTAGTGTTTGTTGTGTTTGCAATAATATACGTTCGTTAGCGAGACAACAACTGATTTATTCCTCTCATAACTACCTACATATACAATAATACAAATACCCACAACATCTCCCCTTATTAATAAAGATACAATATCATCCATCCCCCTTATATAAAAGAAATAACTGAAACAAACGAAATTTCTTATAACTCTAACTTAAAATTTATTATATTTATACCTTAAAATTAATTAATTAAGTTTTTATGTTGAGTCGTCGGGCCTTACTACGTGTGAGAGGGTGTGGCCATGGTGTGGATGCCTCATTATTATTATCATTGAGTACATTTGAGCAATTTTATTTTCACTCAAACTAGAATTCTCGTTACATGATTTATCTTATCAGGGCTTTGTTGTGATTTTTGCATTGCACAATTGCCACCCCTCCATTTCCAGTGATGAAAATATCTTTTTATATTTTTAAATCTTGACTTGAGTAAGACTTAATTAATTGACGCCTATTGCGTCGGATTGGTCTTCCTAGCTTATTATTTATTACATATGAACGAGGGTATCACCTTCACCTATTACAGTAGCGGGAGTTCTTTTCTTACCATCTATACATATTACTTCGTCACCAATGTTAAGTTTAGGCAACGGTTTACAATGTTTATCATAGTACATTTTTGACTGCTGCTGTTTTGCAGCATTGTTTTAAACGTAGATGGGTCTACAACTTTGGTTTTAGTAAATCCGTACAAACTGGTAATTTACAACGTAATCTGCGACCCATTAATAATTGCGCGGGAGGTCAAACCATGTCTCGGAGTATTTCTGTAATTCAATAAAGCAAGTTCAAAGTCACTATTCCCTTAACAGCTTTAATTAACAAAGACTTAACGGTTTGCACCGCGTTCACTTTTCCGTTAGCCTGTGGATAGTTTGGTGATGATGTAATGTGTGTGAAGCCCCAATCTGTACTAAACTGCTTGAACTCGCGACTAGTATATTGAGTGCCATTATCACTTATGAGTATTTCAGGTATACCGTGTCGTGAAATATTTCCTTCATACCGCGTATAACCACTTGTGATGTAATATTTTCTAATTTTTTACCTCAACATAACTAGAGTAATAATCAACTAAAATAAGATAATATTTTTTCTATATTCAAATATATCAGACCCACCTTAAACCAGGGCAAATTAGAATTTCCTCTGGAATCATGGGTTCTTTAGCTGGTGCGTTTGAACTCTCCCTGCACGAACAACGTTTCACATACATTTCTATGTCACGTGACATGCCTGGCAAAATATAACTTGTCTTGCGCGTCGCTTGCACCGATCTATACCTAAGTGCCTTCGTACAATTTTCAACATATCTGTTCTCAGGGAACGAGGAACTAAAACAACATTATCTCTAAATATGACGTCGTCTACCATATATAACTCATTTTAAAGACCAATATTTTTAAGATTTTCTATTACGTTATACTTATCATTAGGCCATCCTAATTTAATATAATTTAGTAAGGTACATAAATCAAAATCTTTTTTCGTTTCATTTTTTATCAGTGTTAACTTGCTATTTGAAATTGGAATACTGTTTACAATTAATTTTACTTGATACAGAATTTTTTTATCTAATTTATTATCTAATACTATGTCGGGAAGCGGCGCGCGAGACAGTGCATCTGAAATATACATATATTTTCCTGGTTTATACTTAACGACTAAGTCATAGCCCTGTATTCTGAGCATCATACGTTGTAAGCGGGCTGGGACGGACATTAATGGCATTTAAAGATACTTTCCAAAGGTTTATGATCTGTTTCTACGACAACATTATTTTTGCAAAAATATATTGGTGAAATCGTTCACAGCGAACACAATTGCTAACAATTCCTTTTCCACTTGTACATACCGGCGTTGCGTATCTGTGAGAGTTCGCGAGGCGTATTCGACCGGCCGACCACCTGCAGTAGTACCGCACCGAGTGCATCGCGAGACGCGTCTACCGATAACAAGACAGGCTGAGATACGTCGTACAACGCCAACACTGGCGCTTTGCAAACACATTCTTTTAATTTTCGATGCTGTCTGCTCACTAATTTCCATCGCCAACTACTATCTTTTTTAATAGATTCGTTGGGGAAGAGCGCGATCAGAATAACACGGAATAAATTTCGATAAATAATTAACGGCTCCAAAATCTTTCTAAACTTTTTCTGTCTGAGGTTGAGGCATCTCAGAAATGGCTTTTACTTTATTAGGGTCGGGCCTCATACCGTTTTATCAAAAAATATGTCCCAAGTAAGTAACCTCTTCAACCGCTATTTGGCATTTATTTTTATTAAATTTTAAATTAATTTCTCTAGCTCTTTGTAACAACGCAACTAGTCTTCTGTCGTGTTCATGTTTGTTCCGTCCCCAGACAATTATATCATCTATAAAACTATCTGTGCCCTCTAAATCTTATAAAAGCTGCCTTATTTTAGCGTGAAATACTTCGGATGAGCAATTAATACCGAACGGTAAACGAAGAAATTGATATCGACCGCACGGTGTGGCAAATGTACACAAGTCTGCTCTGCTCATCCAGTTGTATAGCCCAAAACCTGAGTTGGCATCCAAGACGGAAAAGCGTGCTCGTGTAGCCGCGCTGCAGCTCCGACACAGTGGGCAATTGAAATGCGCGCGCCGCACTGCACGGTTAAGTTCTCGTGGGTCTAAGCACGCGAATCCCGTTGTCCTTTTGCGACTAGAATTAATGGATGCACCCATTTCTTTTTTCTTTTAAAAAACGTAACCTCTACACTAGGTTTTCTCCTGTATCGTGGAAGCAGGAGACAAACATAAATGCTGGGACAAACATCCAGACCCGGAACAATTATTTGTAGATCATACAAATAATCATAAAAATAATTGAGTTGGATGAGAAACTTTTCTTATTATACCTTGGTTTTCCATATTTTTAAGCTCATCTGCTAGACGTTCACGTAAACTTAACGGAATCTTCCTAAGATTACAAATCACCGGAGGTACGGATTCGTCTAAAACAATATGATACTTTCCTGGAAGACACCCAATACCACTAAATAAGTCATCATAGTCTGATATATTAATTTCATGAACTCGTTTGACTAACCCTAACTTCTCACACGACTGTCGTCCCAGCACGCTTTGACAATGTAAATCGGCAATCGCAAACTTTAAATTATAACAAACATTTTATAAAACATTGTAAATAGCAAACGCCTCTTACTGGTATTATATTACCACTATACGATTCTAATTTAATACAATCATTTTTTATTATATTGGAATCAAAACCCAGTTGCAAAAATCTTTCAAAAGATAAAACATTTATATCCGCCCCCGTGTCCAATTTAAAGTTTTCGATACCCTTCTCAAAATATAATGTTTCGAACCAGCCATCTGAAGAACTTTCTTGACCATTTATGGTTGATATAAAAAACGATTCACAATCAATAGAACGCGTAACATCTTGATTTTGCTCAATGTAATATACACGGTTTACACCGGCCTTATTAATATTTAAATTCTGCTTACATACCCGAGCGAAGTGACCTTGTTTACCACAAATGAAACACGTGGCGTAAACGGGCAGACATCGAGGCATTGCACAGCGCTCGAGTCCACAGCGCGGAGCCCCGTGAGGCACGGCCGGCGCCTGTGCGCTGCGCGTTGCGCGTTGCGTTGTCCTCTCCTTTGTTTGACACTATCTAGTATCTACCTGCACTACACTAGCACACATACCACTAGTACTTAACTGACGGCTACTCTCTTGCGAAATTTCTTCGGCCTGGCACAACTTCACAGCTTTGTCCAGGTCTAGGTCCTCACATCTGAGCAAACGGTCCCGGATTATTGTGCTATTTACACCACACACAATTCGATCCTTTATCAGCTCTTCTTCTAAAGTAGCAAATTTACAATTTTTACTCAATAACCGCAATGACGTAACATACTGCTGTATGTTTTCACCTTCCTCTTGATTGCGAGTAAAAAATTTGTATCTAAGCAATGTAATATTGATTTTAGTTCCAAAATATTCATCAAATTTACTCAATATTACTTGCACATCATCACAATCCTCCTCTTTAGTGAACGTAAAAGTTTGATAAATGTCGAATCCTTCTGAACCAATTAAATTGAGAAGTAAACTTGCTTTTACTGCCGATGTCTCCGAGTGCATACCCGAAGCTTTCACAAATAATATGAATTGTTGTCTCCACTTCTTCCAAGCATCAGCCCTGCTGACGGGTCCGCCTTCTAACTGTAATTCGTTGGGTGGACGCGCGTGCTCCATTGTTAATTGCAAGACACACGTTATAGAATTATTTCACAGTTTACTACTTTTAATAATTATTATGCCATGTATATATGTTGCAATTATTCTATTGAAGTCCTCGATTTTAAGCGTTTACTATGCTTATGATCCCACTTCTGACACCAATTACTTGTGGACTTAGGATACCTGGCTCTCACCCAGGAGGCTCGGGTTCGATTCCCGGTACCGGAACCAAATTGTTGAGTCAAGGCAGTAGCCATCCAGTTAACGTAAGTGTCGGCCAGTCCTTCTGTTCCAGCAACTGCATGTCTGTGCAGCCGCGATATGTAGGTCATCCAGCTGTTAGCCAGCTCTAGTTCCATTTCATATTGGTAACTTGACACCCATGGGTTGGCGTACAATAGAGTGCGTGCCCCCAACGCTGGGTACCCACGTTGCCTCCTTGAGTCAAAACCTTGCGTAAAAACTCCCCCGTAGGTCCGCTAATCGTCTTCCTCAAGTTAGCATGCAGTCCAAAGGCGTTATAACAGTCAACCATGGTTCGTGGGTCCAACTCATGGGTATAACTCCACAAAACAAGATCGTCCCCCATAGCACCAACTTCAACTGCGCCCTCCACTCCAGCCCTCCTCCTTATGAAATCAGCGGCGCATAGAGAAGCCAGTGTCCCCATGACGCTGGTCAGCCTCCATCCAGAGAGCAATCCGCCTTCCCACTTCCATCTCCGTCCGTCGTACTCCACCTCCAAATTCTCCAGGTGTCTCAGTTCTTCGTCGGCGACCTCCCTTGTCCTAGCGTCCAAGTCGCCCAAGCGGTTGATGACCTCCATTACAAACCACTTTGGTACCGTTTGGTCGAATTTTTCACCGTCTATGCAGCCGTACCACTTTGGATTCAGATTCTCGAATCTGCTCACCCAGTTAGCGTCAGCGATGGGGCTAGGAACCTTAGGCTTGCCCCAGCGATATAACAAGTAGTTCTGTCTCAGATAACTGGGCATAGGGGTTGCTATTATCTCGCGGGTCTTTGGTGCTTCCTCCTTGAGAGCAATCATTGCATCTGATCTAGTTGTCAGACTGTCCTGATAGAGCGTAGGCTCATCGCGGGGAGAGCCATCCCCTCTGGTGTAGTGAGCAAAGCCCCACGCCCATTTAGTTCTATAGGAAGAGCCCATTATGGTACTTTTTGGGCCTCCCCCAGAAGTGCCCCACCTCATGAAGTCGTTCGCGTAATCCACAAAGCACATGGCTCCGTCCGGTTCTGAAGGAGACCATTTGGAGAATATGCGGTCCAGCGTCTCCATGGTGGATGCTTTGTCAAAGTCCTTTGGGCTGCCTGAGTGAGATGAACTCACCCAAGTGTCTATGTCTATAAGTATCTGATCCTTGGTATAAGGACATTTACCAGTCAAAGAGTGTAGATGTGTAAACAGTTGGAATACTGGCCCCTCCGAAAATATCCTCGGGAAACAAAATCCACTGATTGCCTTAAGGTTTATTCTGAAAAAGTCATCCATATATTCGGGGCGCACCGTTCCCGCGGTTGTTCCACCTGGCCCTGATGACGCCTAAAATGTATCTTAGGTCCTTGGCACTCTGATGTTGCCCTACCTTCTTTAGCAGGTGTAGTAAGTAGAGAGGCCAAGAACATGACACTGAGGAATGGGCTAGTCCTTAGAACCCCACCAACCGTTTCAGCTCTAGTCCACTTGGACGTATGATCCTGGGCGTCAATGACGTCCAGGATCCCACTGTCCAAGATTGAACCATATTCAGGCTGAAAGGGTGCTGGTATCCCACCCTCACCGACGTACTGAACTTCACTCGTGCTTTCTCTCCGGTAGTTGGACGCCAGCAGCTGGCTCCTACCCGTGTCTTCTCGCGGTCCAAGACGTCTCTTACCACGTCCAGATGTTGGGACGGAACCAGGTCCTTGACGGCCTGGCTGATTATGTGCTCGTTCCGCCACCACTGCCCTGTTGGACCCCGGTGATAAATCCCAGCACGGCTGATAAAGCTGGGTACACCAGGTAGTTTTTTGCTGCAGTGATGATGGAGTCGAGAGATATTGGATCAGGATACTGTATATCCGTTACCTTCATCGCTGTCATGTCCGGGCTCGTGCTGTCTAACCGAGTATAAGACGTACGCGTCTTGGCTCAATAATCTCAGTAGACAGTGACTGAGTTGTTATAGCCGGAGTTCCGCTCATCATAACATTGCATGGCTGAGCTGCGTGCGCGTGGTCATATGGTTGGTAATGTAGGGGTCGCATTCGACCCACATCCCCAACGGGCGCAGGCGTTCATTCTCATTATCGGGATAGACCACTACAGGCGCGTACCTGTCAAAGTCTATAGTGGCTATAGCTTCCATCTTATCGCTAGCGGTATCATGGGTGACCAGGAGGCCCTTCCTATGCTCCCCTAAATACCGAAAGACACCGGCCTTCTGTCCCCCACCCTCCTCAAGTCCCAACTTTCGTGACCATTGGGTAGTGAGAACAGCAGGCACCGGGTGGTAAGAGAGCCAATTTGCATCCGTTCCTAGGTCCAAGCCATAGTACTCTGCAGTGCAATCTTCATCCCATGCCTGCCAGGGCTCAATCATCGTGGATATATCAATATAACCACACAGCCCGTTCGTGGCCATCCTGATGAATTGGGTGTAGGTGTTGCGTGTTACCAAATCCTGGGCGTTGGACTCATACCCCACCCACACGCGCAAGGACAGGTCCGAGCGTGCAAACAGTAAAGACGTCTGCAGTGTTATGGCCATACTAAGCATCCTAAACCAGGCCCGCGCGCCGTTCGCAGAAGTGAAACCACTCTGTATGTCCTCAGTTATGACCAATCCCAAATATGTGGCCACCCTAGACATGGAATCCATCGTTTTTAACGTCATAGCCGGCGCGTGATTATCCGGTTTATTTCGTGTCCATCGTCTGGACATGGACTTTTCAAAATGTTCATAATAATAAAAATACTGAAAACACTCAATGTTTTGCGAGATCTCCTATCCTCTTCACAAGCAAGTTCAAGCGAAAAATTGCTAGTGGGTGATGTAGTCATGGAAAAAATTAAAGACCAATGCTCAACTTACATTGCTGGATACATTTGTCGGAAAATATCGAAAGGTATTCGTTGTAAGGATTGCATCAAAACATTAGCAGTACAGAGACAAATGTTCACTACATAAAATCTAGAGACGAAAAATTACTTATCTGTACAGGTATGGTACTCACTTTATTCATAAGTATTTGAATTATAGCTGTATTGGAAGTAATGTAAAAAGTAATTTGAAAAGTAAAATATTGAGCACTGAGTTTTTCCTGGCTAGGATGTAAACATGCCTTAATTGTAAAAAAACTTTCATCAATATTTTAATTAGGTTACACAGGCACAATGGTGCAATATGAATAATAAAAAATATTGAAGGGTGATTTATTATTAATGTAATTAAAACAATTTAAAAACAAAATGGCCAGGTTTACCCTAGATGTAAAATTAATAGGATTTCTACTAATGAAACAAAGCTCCAGACACAACAAACTTTTAGAAAAAATGTTTGTCTTGCCTAACAAACAAATGTTATATAGACCAAATAATAATTTAGCATACCCTAGCGAAAAGTTCCTTATCTTATACAGGAAGGTACTCACTTAATTCATAACTATTTGAATTATAGCTGTTTTAAAATGAATATAAAAAGTAACTTGTAAAGTAAAATATTGAGCACTATGATTAAATATGATTCCTTTGGTTTGATTTCTTTAATTTGCTATTTGCTTTATTTAATGAACAATAAATTACTCAGTTTTCATCAAATCGTTACCTATGTATAATGTTATTTACATTTTAATATAACCTAATGTACCTTTAATTTAATCCTAAGATTACGTGTGTATGTATATAATATTGGTGTGCTTGAATAAAAATGTTAATGTACTACAATTGTTTCATTAACCCTTATTTCGAATTAGTCCGGTAGGATGGACAAGTACTTTAAAAATCTGTTGCAATTCTAATTTAGTATATATTTAACTTTTTTTAAATAAACGTTAGAAAATATAATAAAGGAAAGGTAGAAAAATAAATTAGTGACCTGGCAATATGTCATCTGTCACTTATTGAGCAAGATGGCGACGACACGGAAGTCTTCAACTTTACTCAAGGTATTTATATGGTTTTTTTATATTATTTATTTTTTTACAATGGATTTTTGTTGTGATATTTGTTGTCATATAGATAACGCATACATTCACTAACAAAACAATATAGTAATTGCAGTTTATTTACTTAAAATAGACCTGCTAAGTAGTTGTCCGCCACGCCGGACCGTACCGAAACTACGGCAATGCACACGAAGTTTTACTTGTCCATGGCAGCGGACTTTGTCAATAACATTGTATTATATAGATATGTGTATTTCCCTTTCATGACAGTGCAAAGTATTTAGTTTTCTATATAAATATCAATGGTTTTTTTATAATTATGAGCATACCTTTTATGAATATTAAATAATATATACATATATCTATAAATTTTCTATAATTACGTACATATCATTACATAAAATCAGTACAAATCATTACACTCTCGTGATATAGCCTTTATTTTTGTGGTGGGTTGCTTAGCTTTTTTTTTTTGCTCTTGACAGTGTCGCCTGCATGAACGCTCGAAAAATATTAGCACTTGTACCTAGAGAGCGTGCACCATCTGAAACAAGTGACAAGTCAAATTCTGGAAATGAGCTTGATGAGTCGCATGATTCTAACTCCTCCTCGCCTGCACCATCGCTTGCTTCCTCTTTAGAGCGCATGAATCTTTTGGATGGTTCCTCTGAAGCACTATCTGAAAACCAATCTGAAACAGACGAAGACCCAGATTTATCCAATGTTCCTCTAACTCCTATTTTACAAAAATTCTACCTAATCCAACACAAGAACCAAACTTTCAAAACTTGCCCTCTATATCATCTTTACCATCTTTACATACCCCATCCCCAGTCACTAGAAAAAGAAGACAAACGGCTACTTTTGTAGCTAAAAAAAGGCCAAGGCACCTACAAAAGTTGACACTCGACTTCAAATGGAAAAAAGGTACTTTTTTACACAAAGCTCAAATAGAAGATCCGGTTATGTCTGGAGATGCCCCCGCAGTTTTGTCACCTTTACAATATTTCTACTTTTTCTTCTCACCAGATATCATAACAGATATAGTCAATGAAACAAACGCTTATTCAGTCCAAAGAACTGGCCGATCCATACAGCTAACAGAGAATGAGTTGCGTGACTTCCTGGCAATACACATTTTGATGGGTATTGTACCTCTGAGCTCTTATTTAGATTACTGGAGCATGAAGTTCAGATATGACAAAATAGCAGAAGTTATGCCTTTGAAAAGGTACGAGCAAATTCGACGATTTATTCATTTTGTTGATAACAATTTTGAAAATAGCGATAGATATTATAAGATTAGACCTATTATAGAGAAGATACGTAGAAATTGTATTGCTCATGAAGATGAAAATAGGTTCAGCATCGACGAGATGATGATTGCGTACAAGGGCGTAAAGCCGGTAAACGGAGGCAATACATGAAAGATAAACCGATAAAATGGGGTTTTAAAAACTATGTCCGGGCAGGTACATCTGGTATGATTTACGATTTTATACTGTTTGGAGGAGATGATACCCTCAGGAATCATAAGTTTACAGATGAAGAGCAATATTTGGGTTTTGGGGCACAAGTTGTTATTGCTCTATGTCAAACCATACGAAATAAGCCTGCTATGATATATTTTGATAACTTCTTCGTCGCCCGAATTAGTATATCTACTACGAAAACTATGGTTTATTTTCTTTAGGGACAATTCGAATCAACCGACTGAGAGGGGCAGAAGATAAATTGATCTGTGAGAAGGCTCTCAAGAAGAAGAGACGAGGAAGTTATTGTCAGTGTGTCTGCAACAAAAACAAATTAGTTGTCGTAAGGTGGTACGACAATAAATGTACCACACTAATAAGTTCATACACAGATGCTGATCCCGTCCATAAAGTGAAGAGATACTGCAAGGAAGCTAAGCAAAGAGTCGATGTTGATTGTCCTAATATGGTCAAGGATTATAATCAAAATATGGGTGGTGTTGACTTAGCTGACATGATGATATCGTTATATAAGACACCGTTCAGAACTAAACGCTGGTATATAGCGATATTTTCTCAAATGATTGACATTTGTGTAAACAATGCCTGGATTCTTTATAGAAAGCAAAAAGCACGTGCTGCAGGTGGTCGTGTCAACTTTATGAGACTAAAAGATTTCAGATACGAAATATACTACGGTTTATTGAATAACAACAGAGCTGCTACCTACCAACGGGCTGAAGGTACTTGTGTCCGCCATGTGTGCAAGCCTAGACCACCTGATGATACCCGATTTGATAATGTGGGGCACTTCCCATCTACGAAGGAGGAAGGCCGTTGTATGAATTGCAATAAGAAAACAACTGTATACTGCTTAAAATGTAATACGCGGCTATGCTTTGTAACAGGAAAAGCTCCACGCAACTGTTTTTTTAATTTTCACGTAAAGGTTAATATTAGATTTCAAATAAACATAATTTTCATTCCTTCCTCTCGTTTCGATTTCATATCTTTATTTGCACTCTTAGTGGTAAAGTCCACCAGGGCGGACAAGTTATTTTACTTGTAAATCTATATGTGCTCGACGGAGTCCGCTGTGACGGACCCCTTTTCTCAAAAATGGTAGGTGATATAATTTTTATCTTTTACGAGACTCTAACATGCTATAGGAACCTAGCTTTTGAAACAAATTTGTAAAATTAGCATATTGAGAACTCCGTCGAAATAAGGGTTAAGTAATATTTTTGTATAACTATAAGACGTACCTTACGTCGATATCGATAAAATAAGAACATCACTAAATATCGATATCGGTGATTTGAAGGATGTGTGCTTGCAATCACTAAGGTATACATAGCTATACTGAATTTGTATAGTCATTAGTCATCTGTCAAAATAGGCGACTGCAGCGCCAAAACGCGTAGTTGGGAAACTTGACGAAAAGTCACTGTCGTATCTGTAGCTTGCTACATATTTATTTATCTATGAATAAAACTCAACAATCGTAATGATTACTTGAAAAATTTCGAAACAACACAGCACATTAGCTAGTTCTCTTCACCAGTGACGTCACGACGGTATCTAATATGGCGCACAGCGTTTTGCAGATTTGAGGCACATATAAAAAAAATATTCTTAAAATTGAAATATAAAATTTATAATGCATTTTTATAAATAGAAACCAATATTTCTCCTTTACTTTTTACAAAATCTATCATAAATATATATTTTTTGATTTTTTTACATGGTGTAAAATACCCTATTGTTCACATGTGCAAATATTTAATACGTAAAATCGCTACACTTTTACGTATCAAAATTCAGCTTAAACCAGGCCTGTCTCACTCCGCGCTTTAGGCATGAAAATATACCTACGTTGCGCGGCCTCCCACAAGGGGCTAATTCAGTGAGGTTGCTACTAGCGCACTCGAGCCGACGCGCGCCTTACGTTAACAAAAAAATATTTTTCTCTTATAACTATTTAGGCACTTTTGATATTTATCTTTGAGTTTTTATTTAACTATGTCCTCAAAAAGCTAAAAGGTACTGCATAGCATACGGGTACTTAAATAACAATAGGAATGTCGACTTTTCATTATTTACTGTTCCTAAGGATACCGAAAGGTACGATATTCTTATTTATAGGTAGATCTAGATAATTAGGTACTTAGTTACTGACATCATAGTTAAAGTTTTATTATTTGATCAGCGACCCGACCACAGCTTCGCAGTTTTCGATTTTTTCACGTATAATGCCAATGACCTTAAAAAAAATATTCAGTGTAAGTAGACCTCCCAGTACCAGTGACTGCCTACTAATGCAAGATCAGCATATACTGGATATTAGTTTAACACTTGGTCGATAAAAGAAAGAGATTGAAAATAGCAGCACTTCTCATTGCCACTCTTTCATTAATAATGCCGTCGCATGTCACATGTTTTTAAATAGCAAAAAATGTGAAACAGACAAGTGACGGCTCCGTGGCGCAGTGGCTTTGCAATGAGTTGCAGCGCTAAGGGCCGCGGGTTCGAATCCCGCACGGAACAAGTATTTGTATGGCCTTCAAATAATTGTTCTGGGTCTGAATGTTTGTCCTTGTGAAATCTATGTATATAAACAGCCCCCGCGATACAGGAGAAAATCTTAGTGTGGAGGTAACGGTTTTTAAAAAGAGAGGAAGAGAGACTGAAATTAAAAAAATTGTACAACCGACTTCAATATTAATACGCATTATTAAGGATAACTCCAAAACTACTGGTCAGATCTTGATAAAATTTATATGGGATATATAAATTATAAGCACCAGCTTTCAAATAAAAAAAGTCATCAAAATCGGTTCACCTAAGAAAAAGTTCTGAGGTACACATAAAAAATAAAGTGAATTGAGTACCTCCTCCTTTTTTTTGAAGACGGTTAAAAGTAGCAAGTAGGTAAATTATCTGAGTTTCAATGACGTTCAAGTCGTTATAATCTTAATTTTTCGCGATGTTGCATATTAACCTTCCTTACATTGAACAATAATGTTCCCTCGGTGTATTCTACTACCAACTAATATCAAAGGATTCAATTTGTTGTAATTTTTTTTTCGACGATTTAATCGGTAGGCTAATTTGACGAAGGTCGTGTCCGAGGCGTGCAAAGTATTATGAACATTAGCGACGTTGTAACTAGGTTTAAACTCGCAAGTTTGCTATCAGAGAGTGATCCTTCTGTTCTTGTACTATTATTTATTATGTGCTTAAACTATGTTTAAATGAAAAACAGAACCAACAATCATCCAAAACGTATTTAAAAATAAAAAGGTTTTTTTTTTGGCAATGGACATATACGGCTGTACTTTCGCCAGCCTTAAGTATAATTTAAAATTACATAAAATTTTCTTCACAATGTTGGTGCATCACATTGCAAAGTTTTTGGGAGATTTTGACGGCAGCTTGAGCCAGCAGATAGTTGGTGACGATATTATCTCAAGATGCTTAAGTAGACACATTAACAGATTCACATCACGATCGGAGCACTTGTTTCATCGTTTTTTGGTGTATGGAATAGGAGGCAAACGAGCATACGGCGCACCTGATGGTAGGAGATCACCGTCGCCCATGAACATTTGTATTACCAGTTACATAGTTTGACTTAATTAACAGATTTTTAAAAGATGCTAACTATTCGTCTCAATTGATTTATTTTAACATTTTAACAATAACTATAGTTCACCCACAGACTAATATGATGTTTACGCATGAGTTCACCCCTTTACGTAACACGTTTTGTGACTGCCGGATAAAACACACCTCTAAATAGTAAGGTATACTTTCACCTCATAATTAATAATCATATTTTTAAGGCCCGAGCAGGTTCACCTCCGATCTATACGACGATAATAATTTCATACATTACAAATAATAGCCAACATATTTTTTTTATACATGTAACGACTAATAAGAATTTACAATAATAATACACAAATTATAAATGTCAACGCTTTGCCTCGGTCGCGGTTAGCGGGAAGCACAGAACACAATTACTCTCTACCAAGAGGCGGGAAGATAGCGCAAGACAGTGACAACGTTAACAACTTACTTTGTGCAATAGATTGCGTTTAGAAATGCCAAAAATGTTAACATAAGCCAACATCCACTTTCAATAATTCATAGATCTATTTCTCGTTACGCGATATCTTCGTCAATTGTGAACCGATTTTGATGATCCTTTTTTTCATTAAAATTCAATTATAAAAATGAAAATAACCAATGTTATAGTTCAAGGATAGTCCGATATGATCTCATTGATAAATAATTACAGTCGGCTTCTCCTTTTTATTAAAAAAATATTTAACTTCCCGCTTTGAAAATTAATAATTTTCAAAAGTAGTAAATTACAGATTTCGGTCCGATTTTGAGAATGCGAGTTTTCATCAGAACTCCACGTTTTGAGATCCTAGGAAGCCGTTCCAACTATTTCCGGCTGGACGTCCGGCCGTGTGTGTGTGTGTATGTATGTATGTAAATAAAATTTTGTCGTACGATATCTTTAGAACGAATCAACGGATCGAGATGAGCGACACGGTGTTCGAAAGTGTTCATTGATACTTCGAGCGAGCTGATTAGATTTTCAAGTCAATCGGTCGAGCCGTTTCAAAGATTTTCAAAAAATTTAGTTACAGCCTATATACGTCCCACTGCTGGGCACAGGCCTCCTCTCATTTCTGAGAGGGTTTTAGGGCAAGGAAATGTCCGCCGCGCTGCCCCAATACGTGTTGGCGAACTTCACATGTCTTCGAAATATTTTTTTATGATTTCTCAGACATGCAGGTTTCCTCACGATGTTTTCCTTCACCGCCGAGCACGTGGTAAATTAGCACTTAAAATTGCAATTAACAATTTCATTGGTGCCGGCGGGGATAGAACCCGGGTTGCTCGCATACTGTGAAACTTACAGCGAGCGCTAACCATCTGAGCTACCACGGCTCAAAAAAAAAATTAAATAGATTTTCGAGCGTTTCGCTCGAAAATAAGTGGAAAGTTCCAGGGAAGGCCTGCAGGGTCAACCGCATTTTTTATTGGTGTAAACAAAATAATATTTACCATCTCAGTACCACAATCTTACTTATTTCTGCGTCCAAATAAACAGCAGTGCACCCACTACTGTGTTCAAGTTTAAGACAGCCAGTATAGGAACGTACTGTGAGGCTCTTACATCTCATCACTAGAAATATAGGACTTGTACTCAAAGGTTGCAACGCGTATATGTGTGCCTTACGTTGTTTAAGGTGTTCATGAACCAATGTCGTCTATGTATACTACTAGAGGAGCTCTGCGTCCTTAATATATTGCACTCTAAGTTACGGCCAATTTTCCGTTAACCCTTTAGTCGACTGCGAGCGGGCGAGAAGACTAGTTCTTTCGTTTCGCAAACCGCGAACGTGGTCCTGTATACCGCGAACGTTGTTTCCATAATCTTTGTTAAATGTGACTACGGTAACGTGATTTGAAGTTTATTTCAGATAAGTATGCAATTTTATTTCGTATTTGCCTAAAACAGTAACTGTCGTAAATCAAAATACAACTGCGTGGCATATTTACCATGCAAGCTACCCGCCTGCACCCGCGCCCGCGGGATCCACAGCTGTTTTTGTTCTGAATTGCCGGGCAAGTAGTATACATAGAAGTCTTTGCCATGAGTAGCAGACTGTAAAATCATTAGTCACTCTAATATTATTTTTTTTTAAACTTAACGGAAATAGGTATCAACTAAGCACTAGCAATTAAGTTTTACAGGAATATACAAATAAAACATTTCTTTATAAAATAATTTATTTAAATCTTTGGAATGGCAACACAAAAACAACGGTTTAATACTAAGTGTAATTTTAATTATTTATTTGTAAAAAAATCATTACACAGCTCTTCCTTAATTGTTCTTAATGGTTTGATAAATTTCCATGTTGTTTATCAAACCATTAAGAAATGTGAACTTATATAATAATAAACGTAATATTATATAACATTTAATTTTAAATAATTTCAATACCTAAATTAGATAAAATTTATTCTAAGCAGTCTCCACCTTATTACATAAAATTTGCCAAAAGATAATCCAAGTTGGCAAAAGGATAGACGTAGCAACATTGTACAACCAGTTGCCATATATCTGAAACAAAATTTATACATATTATAATTTATTAGTAGAATGAATTAATTACTACTTTAAAACCTTTACTTTAAGAACTTTATATACTCATTAAGAATAATCAATAATTTACTTTTTTTTTACTTGTTACAAGCCAGTGCTTGACCACAATTCTACCTGGTGGTGAGTGGTGATGAAGCCCTAGATGGTAAATCGCACTGTCGTAGCATAACAAAAGCCTATTCACTCTTGCCTTACTGAGACAAATATAACATATTGAGCGTGCAGTATCTCTGTTGAATGTTTATAAAAAATAAAATAGTAGTAGGTAGTTTTTCATAGTGGCAGAGCCATGCTACAGCAATATTGTGATGGTAGCACGAATGGTTCGGCTCGACCGGGGAAGGACCACGCTCACACACAATACCAGCGTAAAATAGCAGCTCAAGCTTTAGTTTTTGAATGTTAATTTTCGGTCCGACCTACGCAGAATGAGCTTACAGTATCTTGAAGTGTTGCAGTTGTATAGCTTGGGTTTGGATTTAATTTTAGCAGATGGTCTATATCTTCTCTATTGAAATTAGGATGTTTTTATTTTATTCACCGACGTGCTTCACGTCAATAAACCACCAGAGCGGAGCCACTTAAAAGTGAGGTATAGTATTTGACAGATTTGATAGCGGGAAGTTAATTTGTTCGAAAATGTAAAGGTTAATGTTTCTTTCTGTACTATAGTTGTTTTATATTAATTAGATTAAAATAAATAAACCAAACCACAGATATTCGTAAAAGTAGAAAAATTAAAAAAGTAAAATGTGCAAAATTAAAGAGCAAACCACTGAGGCATTGTTTTGTGTATTAATATACATACATACATTACAGCCCTTCATAAGTCCACTGCTGAACATAGGCCTCCCCCAAGGAATGCCACAAAGCACAGTCCTGAGCCACCTGCATCCATCGACTTCCTGCATGTCTTACCAGGTCGTCACTCCATCTAGTGGGGGGTCGCCCTACACTTCGCCTACCGGTACGAGGCTGCCACTCGAGAACCTTTTTTCCCATCGGTTGTCGGTTCTTCGAGCTATATGGCCGGCCCATTGCCACTTCAGCTTACTAATCCGTTGGCTATGTCGGTTACTCTGGTTCTACTGCGGATATCCTCATTTATAAGTTTATCACGCAGAGAAACCCCCTCCATAGCTCGCTGAGCGACCTTGAGCGTCCTCATACGGCCAGCAGTGAAGGACCACGTCTCAGATCCATAAGTCATCACTGGCAACACGCACTGGTTGTACAATCTAGTTTTCAGGTTTTGAGGTATACCTGACGAGAAGATGTGTCGTAATTTCCCGAACGCTGCCCAGCCGAGTTGAATTCGTCGATTGACCTCTCGGTCGAAGTTGGACTTACTAAGTCGGACTATTTGTCCCAGGTAAACATACTCGTCAACAACTTCGAGCTTAGTGCTCCCAACAACTACTGGCATAGGTGTGACATGGACATTAAACATGATCTTTGTTTTGTCCATGTTCATCTTAAGACCTATCCGTTGGGAGACACTATTGAGGTCATTGAGCATAGTGCTTAGGTCCTCCAGCGATTCTGCCATAAGGACTATATCGTCGGCAAATCGAAGGTGAGTGATGTACTCGCCATTGATGTTAATACCGTATCCTTTCCAGTCCAGTAGCTTGAAAACGTCTTCCAATGCAGCGGTGAAGAGTTTCGGGATATAACGTCACCCTGTCTTACACCTCTCTGCAGTCAGATAGGTTTCGTACTGGTTCTGTACTCGGATAGCCATCGTAGCACTACTGTACAAACATTTCATCACTTTGATATACCGACGATCAACTTGGCACCGCTGAAGGGACTGTAGCACCGCCCAAATTTCAACGGAATCAAAGGCTTTCTCATACTCCACATACGCAAGGCAAAGTGGCAGATTGTACTCTTCTCTCTACTGTACAATTTGCCGAAGGGTGTGTGTGTTGTCCATTGTACTAAAGCCTTTTCGGAAACCGGCTTGGTCAGGAGGCTGGAAGTCGTCGAGTCTGCTTGCGAGACGATTCGTAATGACTCTCAAAAACAGCACGTAGACGCGGCTCAGAAGGGAAATCGGTCTGTAGTTTTCAAGAGAGCGTTGTCGCCTTTCTTGAAGAACAAGACCACCGCACTTCTGCTCCACGCCTCCGGAGTAATGCCACCATGGAGGACGGAATTAAAGAGCTTCTGAAGGACTTCAAGTACCGGTTTTCCACCCGCTTTCAGAAGCTCCGCTGTAATTCCATCCTCACCTGGGGCCTTGCCGTTTTTAAGGTGCTGGAGAGCCATTCTAATCTCGCTCAGACTGACGTCCGGGATATCTTCGAAATAGTGTCGGATAAGACTCGCTCTTGGATCGTTACTCACACTTTCGTGTGGCTCCAACGATGACGTGTACAGCTGCCCATAGAACCTCTCAATCTCACTCAAAATCTCAGGTGTCCCGGAAACGATGCTGCCACACTCGGTCTTCAGTTGATCGCTTCTTCAATACAAGCTGCATTGTAGTTGCGTAAGTCCCGCCGCATGCATTTGGAGATCTGTCTATTCAGTTGCCTGTATGCTGTCAAATCTACTGAAGACTGCAGCTTCATTTCCCGTCTAACAGCCATGAGATTAAGAGTGTGATCGGAGAGTTTTGCGTTCTTCTGCGGCGGCTCTTGCAGAACTTAGCTCCGACCGCATGGACAGTTTCCACGAGCTTATCGTTTATATCGTCCACTTCACTGCAGTCTTCTAGGCACAAAAACCATTTTGTAACTCGAGCTGAAAGGTTTCGGGACTTTGGATTAGAGCACGAGGGGACGGAGCGTTGACTTCATTAGACGAGACCTCTCCAACTTAACGTTTAGGTTCAGTGCCTCTAATTATTAGGTGATCGCTACCAGTTTTCACTGGTAGTATTAATATAATACTCTAGAAACTGATAAACTTTTATTAAAAACTAACTTCTCAAAATGACTGAATCCTCAAATGACATTGTGTAACAAAAACTTTACCTCAGTGTCAACTAGCGACATCTGGTGAGCAGAAAATTATTAGCCCTCATTACATGTTGTGTAGTATTCGCGTCCATCCATTCATTGCAGCCTATAAAAGTCCACTATTTACTGAAGATAGGTTTCCTGATGGATTGCCTAATAGGGATTTGCCATAGTTGCCACGCTTGGCAAGCGCGTTGGCAACCGCAGTTTTTATTATTTTGAGTTGTTATCAGGAAGATACTGCTGCCCATCTACTGTTTCATTTTCCTCGCGTAAATTCGCGTAAATATAGGAAATCATTAGATGGCGCTATTATTTTACTCGCATTCAGTATAAGATGCGCGAATCTGTCGCGCAGAGGCAATAGAACGACTCGATTTTTGTTAACACTCCATTTCACTTTCCATCTAATTTGTGTCCTGCGGGCTATATAAGAAAATCGATTCTAAGGAGTAAGCTAAATTAAACTCCAATAAAAGGGGCCGTGTAGTGGCGGTGTAAGAATATCCATTACCCCATATCATCCTGTGGGTAAGAGGCGACAAAAGGAAACAATTCAGGAGATGAACAGTAGCGTCTTCCTAATAACGACTAAAAATAAAAACTGCATTTGCCATCCCGCTTGTCAAGCGTGGCAACTATATAAATATCCCCATATGAGACAGGCTATGGGGAGGCCTATTTTTCAGCAGTGGACTTTAATAGGCTGTAATCGAAAAAAGAAGCCAATTAGAGCAGAATAGTATCCAAGGTTACTTACCAGTGAGTCGACAATAGAGAACATGACTGCTTGCATAGCAGCATCGTTTCCCCGGCCCACCATTTTCCATAAGCCTTCTTCCGGGTACAGCACTGTGCTGTACGCGGTCATGCAAAGGGACACCAAGCACAGAGGCTGGAGAAGTAGCCAGTAGAAACGCTTTAATAGCAAAGGGACATTGCTGAAAACAATAAAAGATTTATTAATTTTAAGTAGCAGGCTTAAGAAAACCCACCAATCCAACTCACATGCGGATCCCGTAAAAGTCGACTCAAGGAAATGTCTGAAATATAGTACGATCAGCAATAACCACGTGGTAGCGCCACGTTGCAGCTTTATTGTGTCCGTAGCACGAACGGGCCGGCTCGACCGGGGCAGGACCACGCTCTCACAGAATGCCAGCGTCAATAGCAGCTTGATGCTGCTGTGTTTCGTATGGTGAGTGTAGAGAACCGGAGATCCTTTAACTGGAAACGAGGCATTCCATCTTAGTCTCTCTTAATCGTTAATTAAGAATAAATGTAAATGTCAGATAATCAGATGGACTGTGTGCTCATTTGTCACCCTTATAAAGGCCTAGGAGGAGATGGCAGGATGAACTTCTATACCAACTGGATATAAAAAGCCTTAAATCGTGAAGAGTGGAAAAGGGTTAAGGTGGCCTTTGCCCTGCTGAATGAAAATGCTGCAAATAAAAATATTTTTAAAAATTTTGAAAACCACTCACCGCTTCCCCCCACTGTCCTCTACCACACTGACCACCAACGCAAGCGGAGTGTAAACAGTGGCCAGAATGAAGCCCAATGAGAAGTTATGCATGCCGATCGCAAGGCACACCGTGGCTAGTTCTATGAGCACGAGAATGTTCACCAGCGACATCTCCTCATGGGTCATGGGTCTGGTGCGCAGCAGACGGGGTAGGTATGGGGCAACTATGATCAGCAACACTGACGCTGCGATGAGACCATAATACACTGATAACTCTGGAGGTTGATCGTAGTATTTTGCACCTGTGAATAATAATAATAACATTATAAAAAAGTATTGATATGTGAAGGAAAAACTTTGCCCCCCTTTTAGCGTATTGTGCGCACGGAACAATGTGAGATTTGGCATAGTTAACGTTTATATAGATAAGGAGTGCAGAAAGCTAAAATTTATATAATATAATGTGGTACAAATACTCTTAATTAAATTAAATAATTATATTTATTACCCATATATTTATTTATATTGATTTGCTGAAATATACTATATAAATTACATTACATGAAAATATATGACTGATATTATACATGTATTATTACATGTATTGTTATTATGACTGATATTATACTGATATAATACTGTAATCAAATTATAGAAACAGTGGTCACGATGTTATGCTAGCCCTACCAAGCTTTCCACATATTTAGAAAAAGAGAGAGAGAGAGAAAGTGACGAAAGAGAGAGAATGTAGTTGCGTAGAGGAAAACCATGACAGCGTCATTTTTTGTTACCGCTTGATTTTTTTTATACTGTGCGCTAAACATGAAACAATTCTTAAGGAGTAAACTCCAATCTCAGAGTAAATACTAGCATAGAGAGAGAGAGAGTCCTAAAATCAGAGCGAAATTCTTATAGCTGAACTCTTTATACATATTATGACGTTTAACATGGTACAAAATAAGATAGCTATATTATTCTCATCTTCTTTCTTTCACAAGGTTGTTGTGGAGTTTTTAAAGTTTGCGAAACGAATATTTGCAATGTAATATAATAATCATCACTTGATTTAGAAAATAATTTACTTGATAGTCCGAATAATAATAAGTGCAGTCCTATTTTCTTTATACAGAAACAGAAACTTTTTTATTCAATATAGATTATAAATAATACTTATTGAAAGTCACTCTTTTGTTTAATTACCACTGGTTCGAAAAAAAAACCTCTGTCCTGGGATGAACCAGCAAGAAACCCAGCGGGACTTTTTTTTAAACACACATTTACAATCATGTATGTTACACAATTAACCACACAAAACAAATTAGAAATAGCTTGGTAGCGAACACCTCATTCCCAGGGGTTATTATCATCCATAAATTCCTTAATATTATAATAACCCTTTTTATACAAACTATGTTTAATAAAGTTTTTGAATTTTGAGCAGGTCGAATTTTGTATATTTTTTGGGATTTTGTTGTAAAAGCGTATACATCGCCCCAAGAATGAATTACTGACTCGGTGGAGTCGAGTAACTGGTACTACTAGCTTGTGTCTGTTCCTAGTATTTACAGAATGAATATCACTTATTTTTGTATAACTACTTTTATTTTCGTGTACGTATATTACATTTTCATAAATGTATTGAGAGGCAAAGTTAATATATTAATTTCCTTAAATTTTTGTCGGAGCGACTCTTTAGGTTTTAAATCATAGATTGCTCTTATTGCCCTCTTTTGTAAAATAAATATAATTTCAGTGTCAGTCGCGTGTCCCCATATCAAAATACCATACGACATTATGCTATGGAAACAGCTACTAAAGTAAACAAGTCTAGCTGTTTCCACACTGGTAAGATTTCTAATCTTTTTTACAGCATATGCTGCAGAACTACGTCTGCTTAAAGTTGGAAAAATTTACTTTGCCAATATCCACTCAATAAAATAAAATGATTTGTCTTACCTAGTTTGAAGAGCACCTCCCGCTCGTCAAACTAGGTAAGACACATCATTTTATTTTACTGAACGGATATTGGCAAAGTAAATTTTTCTAACTTTAATATAATGGATTTCCGCAAAGTAACGCCTGATTCTATTAATTATCTAAGTCTGCTTGCTAACTTTGATATATGGGGGCTCCATTGAAGCTTCGCGTCTAGTGTTATTCCAAGAAAAATGGTGGTATCGACAAGACTCAGTTCCTCCCCATTTAAAATTACATTAGTATTTAATTGTCTGACATTTGGAGTCATGAACTTCATACATTTCGTTTTAGTGCTATTTAAATGCAAGTTATTAACATTAAACCAATTTACTAATTTAGATATAGCATTATTTACTTCGTCATATTTTAATAATTATCGTTTTAATTTGAAAATTAATGAAGTGTCATCAGCAAATAATACTATATTATGGTTATCCTTCTATGTAAGGTAAGTCATTAATATATACAAGAAACAGAAAGGGGCCGAGAATTGAGCCTTGAGGCACGCCCATTTGTACTATCGACCCGGAAGAGCTCATACTATTAATGACAACTTTGCGTTCTGTTACTTAAATATGAAACAATTAATATAAGAGCATTACTTCTTACACCGTAGTGTTGTAGTTTCTGATTAATGCTTCATGGTGAACACAATCGAAGGCTTTGGATAGGTCACAGAATATACCCAAAGCATCCTGTGATTCTCCCATGCATTGAAAATATATTTAATCAGCTCAACACCAGCATCAGTTGTCGAGCGACCTTGTGAAACCGAATTGATTTTTATGAAGTAAATTATTAACATTAAAAAATTAACATTTGATCAAGAATATTTTTTCAAAAATTTTACTTAGTGTTGGCAGTACAGAAATGGGTCTAAAATTGGCGGGGTCTAATGTACTACCAGATTTAAATAAAGCTATTACTTTACTATGTCATCAAATCAGAAACACACCATATTCGATACTAGTATTAAAAATAATAGCTAGTTGAGCGCGATTATATCGATTATAGACGCAATAACTTTAACGGAAATCCCCACAGATCCGCAGTTTTCTTAATATCAATAGTTTTAAAATATTTTACAATATCTTTGATGATATTTCATGAAATGTAAAATTCTTTGTACACGCATTTACATTTTGTTTAAGTAATGATTCGGCGACTACAGGAGAAGAATTCAGTGACTTAATGGTTAAGATCGGAATAATTTTAGACTTAAAATAAAGTAATAAAAAAAATAACTAAACAAAAACGAGTATATCGATGTCGATTGTTACTAACATTGTGAACGAAATCACTATAGATTAAAGACGTCATGTCTTGTATAGTATCGTCACATATAATACTACTACAATAGGGATGTCATTTTTCTAGTAAATCAGAAGATACGAGTGTACTTACTCTCATATTTGGCATAGTTTATAGAGAGCAAAAATGACCACTGGACATTTCTATTTCCACACATGAATTACACGCAACATCTATATCAATAAATTTGTCTCTTTTGCCCTATTTAAACATTAGATTACAAAAAGCGAGACAAGTATATTGACTCAATGTATGTAGAATTATAGGTTCTCTCTATGCATATGTATGTATTTAATTACTCTAAGACTCCACTAAACTCCAATAAAACATATACAATGTCAAACTCTGTCGTTTGTTTACGTTCATAGTGCCAATGTCAACCGCATAAATATTGTGGTCAAACAGTCGCACAGAGTAGACATTGTCGCCAAAGAATTTTAAAATGTTGCCAACAAACACTACTTACTACTTAATTTTGTGTGATTTCAAATGTTTCAAACTTCCTTTTCAATAATTTGTGCAGCGTATATCTGGCAAAAAAGTTTATTTTATATTTTGTATATGAGATATTTGTTTTAATGTGCGGTTGAAAATGAAATATAGCTTGATTTATATACAAACTTAAACATTTTATGAATTTCGATCACTAGAATTACAAATAAATAATAATAATATAAACAAATAAGTGAATGTAATATTAGATAAAGTAAATCTCCCCTATGAGGCCATCCATCTATAGGGGAGGCCTAAATTCAGCAGTGGCTTTCGAATGGACTATGTCTAATGAATGAGTGAATAAATTAGAATGTGTGTCTAATACATTTAAAATAAAAAAAAGTACAAATAAAGTTCTACTGATAATAAGACTGAAAAAATCCAAACTGAAGTTTAGTGTTTCTGAAACTCGTGCTCGACACAAAAATAGAACTTCCCATATTTATCTAAGAGAACAGTTACAATAAACATAAGGTATGCACAACACTTACCTAGCTGACTGAATATCACTGGTGAATTCATTACAATATACCCCAATAGATGCACCAATAGATAATTGGCCCCCATATTAACTATGCTAAGGCGATCATCTGTCTCTTCCTTTCTTATTTTTATCTCCCTCTCTTCAGTCACAAGGTCCTCGGATTCATCATCTGATGTCTTTTCCGATTTCTTTCTTTCTAATTTCTCATCCTCTTCCTTATCTCTTGATTTGTCTTTTGAAGTTTGATCCTTTGTTTGCTTGTCTGTTTCTTCATCTTCCTTCTGTATGCTGACCCACAGTGATAGCGCTCGTATTAACATCGCTCCACACATCAGGCATAGACATGGCATATATTGCCCTAAAAGTTAATATAATTTTTTATTTTAAAACATACCACACTTTTATGAAGGACGATGTTGCGTTCTACCGTAAATCGAAACGCAACAGTGGCAAATAGCCTGTGTCTATCAAAAATTTGAATTTGAATGGACGAGTTCGATCCATCGTAATATACGTGGTAGAGTCACGCTGCAGCTATCTTATGGTTGTAGCACGAATGTGTAGGCTCGACCGGCGTAGGACCACGCCCTCACAAAATACCAGTGTAAAATAGCAGCTTAGTGCTGCCGTGTTTCGTATGGTGAGTGTAGAGAACCCGAAACCCTTTTTAGTGGAAATTAGGCATTCCATCTCCTATAGCAATTTTTTAACTCGATCGTTTGTCACATCGGTTTTATGAAAAACAAAATGCATTTTCACTCGCAACTATGTTCATTGTCTGTTTGCCCAAGATTCTCATCCTGGATGCGGCGGGAGCTCTTGGGGATGAATATGATTTAATTGAATTGAGAGCCTGGTCCTTTCCGGGTCGAGCCGACCCATCCAGCACTATCTACTGATAAATTGTATCTTTATTGCGAGGTAAAGCCACTCTGCAGCTATGCTAGTTGTGGCACGAATAAGTCGGCTCGACTGGGGAAGGACCGCGCTATCACAGAATACGAGCGTATAATAGTTGTTTAATGCTGCTGTGTTTCGTACGGTATGCAGAGAGCCAGATACCCTTTTTAACTAGGCATTCTTTCTTAGCCCTCAGTGGTGACAACGCCTGTATAATTTGATTCTTAATCAAGGATGCAAGATATATGGGCTAACTTTTGTCATTCTTATTCTATAAAAAATACATTATTATTGGCATTTAAGAGGCTTCATAGTGCAGTGGAACTAGTTTGTACACAAACACCTGACTGTTTGACTAAAAACAATTTTTTCACATCTGGATACTTGCCCATGAGCAATTTATAAAATATATAAAATGCCTCTACAATACAGGAGAAATTTCTAGTGTGAGGCTATACCCAATTTATTGACAAAATTCAGTAAAATAAAAACTTTCTATCCCAATTAAATATTTTTGCGTTCTCCTGTGAAATTTTGTATTAAGCTTTTAATGGGTTTTATATGCGTCAGACGACTTACCAATAGAAATGAACCTATTTGTTGCTGCTAGAAGATAGAAAAAGTAGCTCTGATGGAATCTTTCCAGCAAATTGTTAAGAGACCTCAGTATGCTCTCTAATGCAATTCCCAGACGGTAGAAATTGGCTGAAGGGAGGGAATTGACTTTAGGTGGGATGCCAGCTGGGTCATCTGCATCTCTACCTTCGAGGGTCACAGCTTCGATTCCGAAGCGATGGAACAGTCCGTGATTGCCATTTGGTACCTGAAAATTATGGATCAAAATAATGTGTTATTCTTCACCTTGACAAGCCGACAATAAAGCTTGACCTTCTCAATTTAATGGTCGAGAATTTATTTGATTTTCAATACAACTGTCAAAGAAAACATTCTTAAAACGGCTTTCAACACTTACCCCAGGAAACAGTGTATTCACCATTCCCAGCATAGTCCAAATTCCTGACCCATTCGTCTCTTGTTACGTCGTATCCATGAATAACTAGTAAAAAATATTAAGTGAAAATAGACTTTTGAAAAGATTGGATTAATTACACGGCAAGACATGCTGGTATCAATTACAACTGAGGAGGTGCTCTTCAAACTAGTTAAGACACATCATTTTATTTATTTAACCGGATCTCAGCTAATTAATTTTTAACATCTTTAATAGAAGTACATCCAGACCAGCGACGGGGGGCAGCATCCAAGGCGCGAGACGCCTAGTGCTTCCATCTTCAATGTGCCAAACGTGATGATTAAGGCGAATTCTCGCTATAAAGGGAGCGGCCCAAGGAGTTTTACGAATTGATATCTCATTTTTCGACACCTCTCATCCTGGACATAGAATAGAAAAAATACTTTTTATTCAATAAAGGTTATAACAATACTTATTAAAAGTCAAAATACTTTTACCACTGATTCGGAAAAACCTGCTTAAAAATCTCAAGAACATCTCCCATTGTAGGATTTGATTGGATTTGGA
Organism: Parnassius orleans; assembly: GCA_029286625.1. Classification (NCBI taxonomy): domain Eukaryota; kingdom Metazoa; phylum Arthropoda; class Insecta; order Lepidoptera; family Papilionidae; genus Parnassius; species Parnassius orleans. The sequence continues at coordinate 31,370 of JAGSMP010001653.1, read as the reverse complement.
TGGTCGAGCGGACCCATTTAATCTTCAACTATATTACAATTGGAGAAGTTTTTATCCTCTTTTCCTTCATCATCAGCTCGCTGGTGGCGTCTCTCATCACACTTGGCAGGTGCATTGGTCAACACACCAAATGTATTGCATTACATGTATGTAGAATTGTGTTAGTTGTTAACACAACCCGTACTCAAGTTCAACTCGCTGGAAGGTTTTTTTTTTTTTTTATAGGATAAGGTTGACAAACGAGCTTACGAATCAAAATGCAAATGCGTTGTCACCCATGAGGGCTAAGATGGAATGCTTCGTTTCCAGTAAAAGGGTCTCGGTTCCTACACTCACCATACGAAACACAGCAGCATTAAGCTGCTATTTAACGTTGGTATTCTGTGAGAGCGTGGTCCTTCCCCGGTCGAGCCGACCCATTCGTGCTACAACTATACTACTAATATAGCTGCAGCATGGCTCTACCACGTGAAGAGCCAGCTCCTAGGTCCAGCTAGGACTGGTAAGTGACGAACTGACCTTCACACTGGTGATTATAACCATCACAGCCCATGCAATTTGGTTTCTGCATTTTTGGATAGCTTGAAAAATCTAGCAAGAACACCTTGTGTAGGTAAGGATGACATTTGGTGAAAAATCTAACGTATTCCATACGACGCAAGTTCGTTTTTCATTTGTTAAACACATGATGATGATAAAAAAGATAAGTTTCTCTTTATACAACATTCGCTAAAATTACTTATTTTTTTATAGTGTAAACATAGCAGCAATACAAAATGAACGTGAAGCAAGTAGCTCTTTTTTTATAGTGTGACAAACGAGCACACAGTCAACCTGATGATAAATGGATGCTGTGGCCCATAGATATCTAACTCCGGTTCTCTACACTCACCAATGAGAAACACAGCAGCATTAGGCTGCTAATTAACGCTAGTATTCTGTGAGAGAGTAGCCCTTCCTCGGTCGAGCCGCCCCATCGCACTGATCATATATATAGCTGCAACATGGCTCTACCACGTAAAAAAGCTCGCGCGTATTTGATAAAAAAACTTACTAAAGCACAACCATCGAAAAAGTTACGATAAATAAGAATCAAAGTTTCTCTTACCTATTCTTATAGGAGTGGTGAATACCAGACTTCACACATAACTTGTGCACTAAATTGACTAGATCCAGATTTGGCAACTGTCCGTTTAGTCCTTCAATTTTCACCTCTATGTACTCTGCAAATTAAGTTAACTTTACAATACCTTAAATATTTGTTACATTAGATATTAAGCATTGGGAAGAGATGATATGTCCCTATTCTGCCAATACCGGCCCAAAATTAAAAATTAAAAGCTAAAGGTAATGCCGACTAACTTTGACCTCACCATGTACTGAAATTAAATTAAGTAAATTTTACAGTACGCGAACAACCCGGGTTCAATCCCCGCCGGCACCAATGAGATTGTCAATTGAAGGAACACATCGTGAGGAAACTGGCATGTCTGAGAAATTGAAATATAAATCTCGAAGAACTGCAGTCCGCCAACGGGCATAGGCGGACATTTCCTTGCCCTAAAACCTTTCAGTAATGAGAGGAGGCCTGTTCCCAGCAGTGGGACTTATTTATTTTACTTTCTCTCTATAAATTTTCAGTAAGCAGTAAATATGAAGAAAATGATAAATTTTGTGTTTTGAGTTATCTGTTTCTAATTTATTCGGGTATTAATCTAGATAAAACTGTAAATTATTACCAACTCTAAAGAAATCGATATCGATTTCTCTTAAGAATCGAATATTGTAAGTACCGATTTTTCAGTTGGAATGCCTAGTCCAATAAATGTGATAGCTGTCAAAAGGTATTTCTTAGATTTGGTAGAGTATAGTTCCAGTACAATATTTTTTTTGGTAGTAGCTTCAGAACACACTACATCAATATCATACTATAGTTAACGAAATTAAAAACTTACTAATTTGGTGTTTCAAACTCAGATTTATTGCCTGAATCGACCAGACCGTCCTTGTAGTTTACCTGGATCTAAGCATCTTGTATTATCCTCTCCCCACTCTAGCTTTGATGTCAATTTCCCAAGGTCTAATGAAGGTGTTCCTGGTTTCCAGAAGCTTCCAAGGCTAGTGTAGAATGTACCAGGTTCGTTTTTCAGGCCATGATAAGCTTCTAACCACGCTTGCATCCCAAGTTGCTCATATTCAGTGATTAGGAATATAATGTCCTTTGCCCAATATTTCTGTGCTATGAAAGTATGAATTGGAAAGAAAAATGAATTGTATCATAACATCTAAACATATATCCGCGCGGATATATGTTTGATGAATTCTTCAATATTTTTGTGATTTACGTTATTGTGTAAATAATAGTAAGTTAAAGATGGTTAAAATTAGCGAAAGATGGGCAAAATTTAGAAAAGTCAATCACGGAAATTCAGGCACTTGATAGACATTTCGAACAAGAACGAAGTCAGTCTTCTAACTGACGCAATTAAAATTCCCAATTGGCTAATTGATCTAGTGATTGGAACAAATATTTAAAAAAGTATTTAGAACTTCTTTGTTAACCCTACTTCACTCTAGAACTGTAATTTTCAATTAACTTCGACAAGGTTCCATCCCATTCAGATTGCGCGCGGATTATACAACATAAGACTACAGATGGATTTTGACGGCTCCGTGACGCAGTGGCTTAGCAATGAGTTGCTTCGCTGGGGGTCGCGGGTTCGAATCCCGCACGGAAAAAGTATTTGTATAACCTACAAATAATTGTTCCGGCAATTTGTGTTTGTAAACTGCCTCCACGATACAGGAGAAAATCGTAGTGAGGGTAGAGTTTTAAAAAAAAAATTGCGGGAAGTCTCTCCTGTGGACTAAGATAGAATACCTCAGCTTCTGTAATTATAATAGTTCTGATACTCACAATTATTGGAATTGTTAGAAGTAGAATAAACATAAAGAAAGGAAGTTTAGAGGTAGAAAAGTGGGTAGCTCATAGGGGAGACATGTGCCTTAGTTGTTAATTTGTTTGCAGGTATGAGAAATGAAATCTCAGATAGCTGTTAATTCAAATTAAAACGGTAGGCGCAGCCACCTTCGAATAACTATGTATAATCATAATATATATTATATAGTATTGCAATTAACAATATCGTCCATTCTCACATACACTACAGTCGTCACACTAGGCAGGCGGGTTGGCAATAGCAGTAATTTATTGAAACGAAGTTCCTTATCGCACGGTACGAATTTGACGGATGGGGGCTAGGCGAGTAAAAGTGTAAGATTTTTCCGTCACGTCCCCCTTTCCATACGTCAACAGTGCGAGAGAGATGGAATAATATCCATCTCCCTCGAACTTTTTCTTATCTTGCCATGAAAGAAATATTATTTTAAATGACGCTTCATTTTAATAGACGCTAGCAATTCATTTATTTTATTTGTATTTGTTAATCAATAATATAATACGTTTATCAATAATAATATACTACGCAAGGAACTTCGTTCCAACCGAGTGTTCCATGACACTCACGCATGTTTTTATTTAATATTTTGGGTTGTTATCAGGAAAATGCCCCTGCTCATGTCCTGCTTCATTTCCTTGTGTCTTTCATTCTCTTATGACACCCACGGAACTATATTGATTAGTGCATTCTCTTACGCCGCAACTACACGTCACCAGTAATTAATGAAAACATCTCTCAAATTTCTTTCTATCTTCAACTGATATGGCAATTTTTTTTAAATCAGCTAGGTGCAACACCACAAAAATCAAGCATCCTTATGCCTGTTGTAATATATGAAACTGTAATATTAGGTCTTTACCTATGAAATTGTCGTTCTTTACAAAATAAGTTAACATAATTTTTTTTCTATTTTTTATTTCTATTAATCAAAGTAATCACCCATGCATCTTTGCCAACGCAGTGGCAGTTTATTGATGCCCTTCTCGAAAAAATCAGCTGGGATACAACAAATTCTTCAAAGGCATTTTGTACTGCCTCTCGGGTATTGAATTTATTCCCGCGAAAAAGTTATCCAAATTTCAGAAAAAGTAGAAGTCTTTAGGCGAAAGGTCTGGTGAGTACGGCGGATGACGGAGAGCTTCTAACCCCAGCTCTTGTAACTTGGAGACCGTCTGTTGTACAGTATGAGGTTGCGCATTGTCGTGCATGAGCAGCGGGGACAAGCGATTTACCAAAGCTGGTTGGAGACGTGCGAGCTTCTCACTGTGAAGAGCTGAATACAATGGTATTCAGCTCTTCACAGTTTACATCTGCAGTAATGCTCATCCCGTTAGGTAAAAAGCTGTGATGAATCACACCGGCGCTAGACCACCAAACAGTGACCATCACTTTTTTATTTTTTAGGGGTAAGTTTTCGTTTAGGGCCTTGTTTAGGTGCTGAGCCAGAATCCAACCAACTTGCTGAGCGCTTGCGATTGTCAAACAGAATCCATTTTTCGTCGCAGGTAACAATGCGGTTCAAAATTCCTTCCTTTGTGTGCCTGTTGAGCAGTGCAAGACACGTCTCGACGCGTACTTCGCGCTGGCGATCATTGAGTTCGCGGGGCACCCATTTGTCAAGCTTACCTTGCCAATTTGACGCAAATGGACCAATATTATTTTGATGTTAACATCAATAGAAGATACTAATTCAGCCGTAGATTGAGTATCATCAGCTTCCACAATCGCCTCGACTGTGGAAGCTGATGATACTCAATCTACACGAACGAATCGCTCACGGGGTTAATTTTTCAGGTCGAAATTTCCAAAACGGAAGCGGGTAAACCATAACAGGTGGTGCGTTCGTTTGTAGTATTCGTCCCGAAACATCGTTGATGTTGCGTGCCGCTTGTGCCACGGCAGTACACATATTCCATAAGTACTCGAATTTAACATATCCATGATAACGAATTTTTTTTAAATGTGATGAAAACATAACACATCAATAAACCAACTAATTTTGAAAAAAAAAAATTCCATGTTTTCGAAATAAAGTTAATTTGAAATTAAATTCTAGCCAAACAAAAATTATTTTGATTTGAAGTGGCCAGTACTGCAGAACAGCAATTTCATAAAGACCTATCTATACAAATAAATAAAATTAAAGTGTTTGTTTGTAATGTCAAAATAACAGCTTTTAACTAAATGCATATGAAAGTATATATGGTTTTATAACAAAAACACAATTTTTAAAATTTTTGTCTGTCTGTCTGTCTGTTTGTTCCGGCTAATCTCCGAAACGGCTAGACCGATTTTGACGGGACTTTCACTGGCAGATAGCTAATGTTATAAGGAGTAACTTAGGCTACTTGTATTTTAAAAGGAATTAGGGTTTGGGTTCTGCAAAAATTTAAATCCATAAAATCCAACCTTATATTCCACGCGGGCGAAGTCACGAGGAACAGCTAGTTATATTATAAGAGCAATATTTGAATAAAAAGACAGTTTTATGGACAATAGGAATAAACTATTTTTTTTTCTATAGTCAGCACTTCTAATTTCAAAGTAAACAACAATCTTGTGGTACATTTAAAGCAATCATCATTTTAAAATAGTAAGTTATAACACGCGAGCAAACTGCGCAAAGCTAACATTAATGCTACTCGCTGCAGTGCCTTTGTGATGAAAAAATGGCACGGAAAGGAGCTGACACCACCGCTTCAAGAGATGCAGTTCGAGGAGCACGCAGTATTCCATACACATTTGTGCCTTGGTAGACCTGGAAAGGTACTATATATTAAAAAAAATATGTTCATTAAATTTGTTTGTTGGATGCCTAATAACGGCGGTATAAGTAGCAGTTTAATTATATAATATTTAATTTATGGAAAAAATCAATCATAAAAACATGGCAGTGGTAAAAGTAAAAAATGACTTTCAATAAGTATTATGTACTGTAATCTATATTGAATAAAAATGATTCCATTCTATTCTATTATAGATTGTATTGTAAAAAAACTATTATATATAGTTTGTATGGGCAAAATGCCGCCCAGACATCCTGTTAAGGCCACAAAACAGCAGATTGAAAATGTTTCAGATAGTCTACCATCTTATCAATAAATGGCAGTTGAATGAAGAAACAAAGTTTTAGTTATGCATAAAAAGCCACAATATGATATCTATAGATATTGTGAAGACTCGAAAGGAATATTAAATAGGAATACTAAATTGAGTACTATTGCATGCATTATCATCATTATTACAGCCCTTCACAAGTCACTGTCACTTCATCTTGTAGGGGGGAGGGGGTGAGCCCTATACTTCACTTATCACTTCAAGGCTGCTACTCTAAAACATTTCTTCGCTATCAGTTGCTGAACCTTTGAAGATCAGTTGCTGAACCTTTATGGTCGGCTTTAGCTTGCTGTTCTGTTGGGCTATGTTAGTTACTCTGGTTCTAATGTGGATGCCCTTATTACAAACCTCACTAGGTGGTAGTACTCTATCTGGTTTCTGCCTAGCAGTCCATCTCGGTAGGTACAGTCCTTAGAAGTGACAATGTATCTATAGAATTATTTGTTTAAAGCTAGCTGCAGATATTCATAGACTGCAGTGGCCATCAGTTAGACTAGAAGTTTTTTAACCACTTCAGTTTTACATTAGGTACTTCTTTGATTTTATTTTTTATACATAACAACATATTTGTTCAGACAGACATCTAGATTTACAATATTATCTATATTATAAATCTAGATGTCTGTCTGAAAAAAATGTTGTTATTGATAAAAAATAAAATCAACTTACATTAGGAAGACAGTTAAGTAACGTCAATATGTTACTTAACTGATTTTAAGAGATAGGATAGTAGTGGTAGACAAACAATACCTGTACCAGTTACATTATGAAATGGTACTGCTGAATAATAGATGTGAGGATGTTATGCAGGATGTTTGGATAAAAGTTAATAGGTAGTTCAGATAAGCTAAGGTTCAGACTAACAAGGTTCTACTAAATATAAAGCTCAAAATAAAAACAACCTTACCTGGCCTTCTCCCATAGGATATTTAAGTGTAAAGTTATGAGTATACACTTCCAAATGTAACTGGGACATTTTTGCAACAAGCCATGGCACTGGAATTGCATCTGTTTCCTCATACTTATCCTAAAAATATTTTTTATATACGAGTATAAATTAATGAGGTTTAAGTTACAATTTAAATAGAATCATATTAAAAGAAAATTACTTAGTCAATAATTAATATTTCTTGTTTCTAATATTGTTAGTTTAGTTTAGTTTAGAACGGGCTATTTTCTGCAACTCCATGTCTAAGCGCCTATTTTGCGTGACCGTTTCTAATGTTTCAGAGAAATTGTCTAGTATTAAATTAAAGGGTCGGCTTTAGTAATCTGCGGCACGATTTAAGTGATCAATTTAGCTTTGACAGGCAATGATGCTATTGATTACCATCTAGCTGCTTTTATGCCGGAAATCTTTAGTTTTCGATATCGATAATTATAGTTTTGAGGTTATATCCATTTAAAAATGATACAAAACGAAATAACATATAATTATTAGAAAAAGATAGCAATAGAGCATGGTCTGTATCTGTTTTAAAAATAACATAACAACAATATACATGTCTATAAATAAATGTTTTATAATATTATATTTAGTCGTTTCTTTTGAACAAACCAGAAGGTATAAATCACAAAACCGAATCTGTCAACGACTTCCACGTGGTCTTTCGCTCTTACCCTAGAGTATATAGAAACCCGGAAGCGCGGAGGAAAGCAGCCCTCCCGCTGTACCTAGCTCACCTGCACAGCCTCTCAGCCGCTCGGCTCGTGCTGCCTGTGCTTAGTTACTTGATTGAAGAAGTGACTGCACCGCGGCAACTGAGCAGAAGCAGAATCAAAATAGTGTTAATTCCCACGGTTTTTCCCACCCTGAAAACTCCCATTCCACGGGACCGAATGTGACTTTTTTTAATGCGAAAGCATTTTGCTAATATGTAACAAAACTTTAAAATTCATTAAAAAGGGGTTCCGGCACTTTCACTTTAGGGGTTCCACCTCCACCCCTCCCGGCCTCAGTGACCATTTATTCATGCCGCAGATTACTAAAGAAATACCAAATTAAATATCAAAACTTACATGTGTACATCTCATGAGTGAGTTAACATTGGCAGAATTCTATTCAGAAAATAAAATCAAAAGAAGAAGGGTGTATCAGATTGAAAATAAAAATAATTGCATAGGTACCTCTAATTCTTGTAAAATTCACTGTAGAATCTGTTGGCTGAATTCCTTTCCTTGGTAACTAATCCAGGAAGTAAGGCGTTCTCGAAAAATAAGTCTCATTATTGAAGTCCTTGTTCGCAGCATAAAGAACCAAATAATTGCTGCAATAGCACAGAAAACAGCCCATTAACTTTTTAAAATTCTAACCCATTTCACCGATCCATATTCTGGATCTGATAAAGACCATTGTACACTATTTAACACACTGAAAGTTATGACTAATTGATATTTTAAGGCAATGTCAATACATATTATAAATATAAGGAGATTGTTCTTTTAGATTTCAATTTATTTCGCGATACAGTTAAAAGCTTGAGTTGAAATAGACAATTGAATTGATTTGATTTGACACATTATTTGATGACAAATGACAGTTAACCTTTGCGTTCTAAAATATACTTTTGTTGAATACTCTTTATGCTTTAGTGTCGTCAACATTAATATACACATTAGTCGTATGGTAGGTTAAAAATTGCAAAACAAATTACATACATTATAAAATGATTGACGGCTCTGTAGTGCAGTGGTAAGCTATTGACTACGGCGCTGCGGCAGCTGGATTCGTCTGTGCGTGAAATAAGTAACTATTTATGGCCTAGAAATAATTGCCAGTGCCTGGTTGCACGATTTATGAGAAAATCTAAGGGATAAAGTTTATTTAAAAAGCAAAGTAAGAGACTATTTTTTGACTGACTCACAGCTGGGCACATGCTTCTTCTCATTGTTTTTTGCCGAAAGCAAATACATAAAATATGCCGGTTTACAAACAAAGGATGCCATATTGAAGAACGAAATGAAATATAGGTATTTATTTTTCCACGTAAGAAATTAAACTTTCGTTTGTCAAATGTATGTTTTCAAATCCACTATCGTCGTAGTGTATATTTTCTTTGCTATCGTTTTGAAATGACGTTCCTCTGACCGGAGAAGAAACGGCGAAAGTGACTCCGTCAAAGTATACTAAAAACCGGCCAAGTGCGAGTGGGACTCGCACATGAAGGGTTCCGTAACATCGTAAAACACGTTTCTAGTAGGCCCCTTTAATTTTTAATTTATTATTATTATTATTATTTGTTATTATGGCGCCAACAAAAATACACATTCTGTGAAAATTTCAACTGTCTTCCTATTCGGATTATGAGATACAGCCCGCTGACAGACAGACGGACGGACAGCGGAGGCTTAGCAATAGGGTCCCGTTAGTAACCCTTCGGGTTCGGAACCCTAAAAAGGACGTTAAAATTTGGAGCATGGATAACCCAAGTAGAATAGACCCACAAGTAGCTCCTGTTCTCAAGTATGACATGTACCAGCCATCGCCTCCTCGACAATAATCTCTCAAAATACGCAGAATGGTTTACTGAACACGTTTGTTATTTCCCATACCACACAACGCTCTCTAAAGAACTTACAACTTAGCAACAAATTGTGTTTATGAAACCAACACAATTAATATTCCTACCTTAAATGAAACTCAGTACGAACTGTATCTACGACAACGTTATTAAAGACTTATTGTACATAGGAAGATTTCAAACAGCTTTATTAAAAAAAAAGTGTAATGGGCATGGCACGTGTCATCCTACGACCCGTATTGACCTAGAATATTCGACATACATGTTAAAAAAGTGAGGTACATTCTGTAAATACTACAAACAAGTACAAGTTAATTATTCCAGTTACTCGACTTCAAAGAGTCAGTAATTCCATCATGGGCCAATGTATACGCTTTTATTACAAAGTCCCAGAAAATATACAGGGCATATCTATCTATCAAAGAGTTTAAAATTATTACTAAGCAAAGTAAGGGTTATTATACCACTAAAGAGTACATGATTGATAATAACCCCTGGGAATGAGTTGGTCGCTACCATGCTGTAATGTCTTCATATCAATTGTATAAAATAATATAGTGTAAATTGATTTTATTTAAAAAAAAGTCCTGCTGGGTTTCTTGCTTGTTCTTCCCAGGACAGAGGTTTTTTCTGAACCAGTGGCAAAAGTAAAAAAATGACTTTCAATAATTATTCTTGTAATCTATATTTATTAAAAATTATTCTATTCTATTCTATTAGGTATAAAAGCGTGCCTTGGCGATCGGAGAATAATTACTTCGGGTACGTGAAAGTGAAGCGACTACGAGCAATCGACTTACGACATCTCCGATTATTAAGAACCTCACCGAAGAAGCTTAGCGATTTTGGACGACGTAATTGTATACTTGCTGTGTGTGTGAAAGAATAGATCCATTTCTCATCTTAATCGGCATTTTACTTACCGCATGTAACATATACAAGATTTACTCGTTTAAAGTGGAGAAGATATCCATCACGCATCTCAACTTGTTTGCTTGCAGTATAACCACCAAGTATAATCCATGTAAAATATCCAGACCCGACGAAGAGCAGTGTCAAAGTTACGAGGCGACTGGTGCTTTAGGTGGTAGGATTCCTATTCTGCCCAGGAGTCCGTGTGGGTAGGTGCCACTCTCTCACCTACTTCTGCCGCACTATCGTACTGCCTGCACTGTTGTGTCCCGGTCTGAAGTGTATAGAGCTCCGCGAGGATTAACAGAGAGCTAGTATAATTATAGGCTGTGAGTGCAGTCCATGAGAGCAGTAGGCACTCACCATCAGTTGGGCTGTAAGTTCGCGTGTCACTTCAGTTTAAGACAAAAAACTAATTAAATATGAGTCCGCCAATCAGCAAACACTCTCTTCTGTTGGCAAAGCCCATGTCCAGCAGTATAGTAATGACTTCGCGGTCATTCACCGCAGAGTCTACTTCACATGAGGATGCCTCGTGTAGAGGCGAAATACTTGTCGTATTATCGAACGTGGTGTGTTTTTCCTAGTGTAGTGGTGTTGGTAGTAGTGGTGCTGGGATTAATGGTGACGTCGATAGTGCACGCAATTGAGGGAGGGCGGGAGGTGCTCTTCAAACTAGGTAAGACACATCATTTTATTTTATTACGCGGATCTTGGCAAATTAATTTTTAAGATCTTTCGTGTAGTAATGATCAACACCGCGTTAATACGAATTTTGAATGTTTAAGACTAAACAAGTTATAGTAGAAGGATTACTTTTTCTTTTACAGCCATCATAATGCTTTAATCTATTCTATTGTTCAAATGCTCGTCTTTTTGCACGATGAATGAGCGATTGAAGTTCGAGATTTGCTTTGTTTCTTTTAATTTTATTTCCTCACTTGTATTTAACACCTGTTCTGCGTAAGTTTTTTCGTATTTTTGCTCATTCATTAGCATAATATACTAGTATAGTATTTAAAGCTTAACATATTTGAAAGAGCTTCTGCAAAAATATTTTAATAGTGATGTAGTTGTGACAATTGAATAAATTAATAATATTTTTTTATTTATTTAGAACTAACCTATACTAAAATGAATCATATAATTTATATACTAGCAATGTTATTTTTTATTTGCATTGTAGTTGTAAATAGCAAATATGACAATAATAAAGATGAAGATTATGAAAGTAATGTGAACTCTTCAGTAGAGTCAGGCAGCTTCGAATTATTTAATGTAAGCTCAAAAGGAAAAACGAAAAAAGGAAAAGTGTCATCTCATCTTGGAGCCAAGAATAAAACCACAGGCATCTGCGGTGAGGCTATTTTATATATTTTTTAAATTAAGCTAAAACGTTTTTCGATTTTTTAATAACTTTATAAATCTAACGTGTACGTGGTAGAGCCATGCTGCAGCCATTTTATGGTTATTAGGACCACGCTCTCACAGAATACCAGCGTAAAATAGCAGATTAATGCTGCTGTGTTTAATATGGTGAGTGTAGACCATATTAAGGAACCGTAGACCCTTTTTACTAAAAACGAGGCATTCCACCTTAGACCTCAGGAGGTATAAAGCATCTGCATTTTGATTTTTAATCGAGGATAGATGTAGATGTCTATGGGCTACAGCATCTACTTACCGTCAGGTGGACTGTGAGCTCGTTTGTCAACCTCATTCTATAAAAAAATCTAATAATTTAGTAGTAGCAAGTTCAGTATAGTTCAATTTCAATCAGCTATGTGATGGTGGTGTAAGAATATCCACTAGGCCATATCACACCGAGTATCTGAATTAGGAGATGGACAGCAGAATCATCTTGATAACAGCTTAATAAAAGATACTGCGGTTGCCACCCCTTACTAAGTGTGGCAACTATGGCAAATATACCCTGTACGGAGCAATCTAGGGGGTAAAGTCCACTGCTGAACATGGCCTATGTTTTTGACTGATCCAACATGACTATTTATAGCAACAGTACGAGAAATCATGCCATGTGGTAAGAGAATCCATCGCCGTTCGATCGTTACAGAATACAGACACCTGGGAAGCAAATATAAAAAAGGGGGCTACAGATGAGATGCTTTGACGACTTACAAAACGGGGCTGTTCCACTTCGGACAAAACTAGGAATGAAGAAGCATAATATGTGTGGAACATGCCGGTGTCAGTAAAATTTATTTTTTAAATTTCGAATGTGTGAGATCCGATGATTTGTTTTCTCGTAGGTAACAAGAACAAAGACTGTCCGAATGGCGTTGAAAATAAAGAAGAAAAAACGCCCAACATTAGAAGTAAACCGCACAGATATCCTTTTTCGGTGTCAATACAGCGGAAGGGTACCCACTACGCTTCCGGAGCATTAATAGATAAAAAATGGGTCCTTACTGTGGCTGAAGAGTTTTATAAGTAAGTAAAAATTGCATTTCAGTAGGTTGCCATTACCGTGTAGTGGCGGTGTACGAATATCCACTACCCCATATCGTACCCAAGACTGTCGTAAGAGACGACAGAGAAATTGAAACAGGAGATGGGCAGCAGCTTCTTCCTAATAACAACTCAAAATAATAAAATCTGTGGTTGTCAACTCGCTGCCAATCGTGGCAACTATGGAAAAATACTCCTATGAGGCAATCTATGGGTGCCTATGTTCAGCAGTGGACTTTATACTGTAATGGATAATGGAGGTTTTTTATAATAAAATACGACTAAAAATTACTTAAACGTAAAACATGATACCTATTTGATAACGTGATAGGTAATTCTTTTTATTTTATCTACTGTTCTTTTTATTTTTCTTCTTTAAGAGACTAAAAATATCCACTACTGGACCTCACTCGTTGTAGGGATTTGCCTAAATTTCCACGCTTGACCGGCAGTATGGCGATGGTCATACCATTCATCTCGCACCTTGGATACAGCTTCCCATCACCCGTCAACCGTCACGTCTATGTATCTTACATCGGGCATAAACAAGTTATTACACCATCTCTAACGAAATGAGGCGATTTTGATCTAATACTGGCACTACATTGTAAAAATCTTATTTTTTTTAAAATAATAAATGTGACAAACGGGTACACAGTCCACCTGATGGTAAGTAGATGCTGTAGCCCATAGACAATTATCTACAATTAAGAATCAAAATGCAGATGCGTTGTCACCCCTGAGGACTAAGATGGAATACCTCGTTTCCAATAAGAAGGGTCTCCGGTTCTCTACACTCACCATATAAGACACAGCAGCATTAAGCTGCTATTTTACGCTGGTAATCTGGGAGAGCGTGGTCCTACCCCTGTTGAGCCGACCCATTCGTGCTACAACCACCATACGAGTATATGTAGCGGCAGCGTGGCTCTACCACGTATAGTAATATGCGGTTGCACCAACTCTTGCCGTCAGGTGGGATATTAGTCAAGCATTAGAAATAGATCAAACAATAGCCACTTATCACGATTATTATTTACAGCGTGAGGGAATCAATAAAATTCTTCAGGGTACGACTGGGTACAGTGAATTGTAAAAAGGGGGGTTCATTGGTACCAATCAAAGGTGTGGAAATACATCCATTATACGAGTATAAGAGGCCAAGCTTCGACGTTTCTTTGTTACGACTGGCGACGCCGGTAGAATTTTCGGAGTTTCTGAAACCTATACCTTTGTCCAAGATCAATGGAAAGGTGCTGAGCGCCAAGTTCTTATCGACATATTGGCCAAGATTGATCGTAAGTATTATGTACGCGAAATTGTTTTCAGGCAAAGCTATATTCCAAACTAGTTAATTGAAAAATCACTTTAAATGTTCGTTTTGTATTAATTACTATGTAATTAAATGTAATTAACAAAATTAATACCTCGTTGGTCTAGTAATCGTAAACGCGATTGCTAATCATGTGGTTCCGGGTTTCGAATCCTAGGTCGGGCCAAATCTAGCTAGCTATTGGGGTTTTCTATCAAGAAATTCTCAGTAGTAGCCAGGATCCTGATTCACGAAACGTGAAAGCACGTAAAGCCGTTGCTCCTGCGCCTGACCTCTCTCTCTCTCTCTCTCTCTCTCTCTCTCTCTCTCTCTCTCTGGTCATGTCGGCTTATCGTCCCATCGAACTTATACGGATAAATAAATGGCCATCTGATGAACAATAAAAATCTAAAATAAATAAATTTACGTGACCATATTGGTATTGCCAAAGGATCTTTAGTTATAGTTTATTAATAGGCCGATTGATAAATTTATGGCGTGATCGTCTTAGTTAGGACCTTTATTTACGTTGTGTTTGTTTAGTAACTTAGTTCTTTTAGGTGTCTCTTGGAATAAGAATATTCACTAGAGCAATTAAAAGCCTTTGGTGGTTATAATTATATTAAAGTTGGAATAATTACTTTGCCCATATCCGCTCAATAAAATAAAATGATGTGTCTTGCCTACTGAGCGGATATGGGCAAAGTAATTTTTACTAACTTTAATATATTATAATAGATTTCTGCAAAGTAACGCCTGATTCTAATAATTAAGTTATAATTACCACTTTAAAAAAATGTGCGACCGAAGTCGCACATGTCAATGCGTGTAAACGCCATACAGAATACGATTAAATCCAGCCACAGTGAATGTACGTAATACGGTTTAGGCACTCGTCGAATAATAGGCACACTATCCATAAAGAGCCCTCAGTGAGTGCCACCACCTGCCAGACCGCCGCTCCTGCAGACGTGATGTAAGTGTAAGACATCACCACCAATTAGCAGATATAGCCAGAGGCAGTTATAAAATAATAATTATAATAATTTAGCCATCAGAGACGGTGTACATGACGGTGTACATGACGGTGTACATGACGGTGTACATGACGGTGTACATGACGGTGTACATGACGGTGTACATGACGGTGTACATGACGGTGTACATAACGGTGTACACGACGGTGTAAATGACGTTGAGTGTATGCATTTTTCGATCGTATTTATCTCACCCACCAACAAGTTGCCTTTATTCATTCGAAGGTGGAAAATTTATAGAGACATTCTATTGCGTTGTTATATAAAACATTAGGGAGACGAGGCAGTTTGCAGCCCAATCATCAAAAATAGAATAGAATAGAATAGAATCATTTTTATTCAATATAGATTACAATACATAATACTTATTGAAAATCATTTTTTACTTTTACCACTGGTTCGCAAAAAAACCTCTGCCCTGGGAAAAACCAGCAGAAACCCAGCGGGAGTTTTTTTTTAAAAAAGCACAATTTACAATATAATATTTTATACAATTGTATTTTATATAATTGTGTAATTGTATTTCAAACAAGGGACCCGACATGGGCAAAACTACTTATGTAGGTGTGAGTCAAACTAAGACGCAGATAGCGCCATTGAGAAAAGCGACCCGCCAAAAACATAACAAGCATCAGCGTTACAATCAGATATATTTAACGTCAGTTTATACTAAATCTATGGTTACAATAGTTATCAGCGTCAGACCTTCCACATATTTTTTTTATTTCGTAGACCTTACTTTCATATATCTTTTATAATATGGGACTTCAAGCCCCAACTCTGCTATTAAAATGCTTATGCATTTTAGAAACCTTCTATATTATGGCTTTTGTTCCATAGATCTTGCTATCATATTATGTCCTTATCGCCACCCGCCACTTGGCCACCGCGATAGAAATTCGGTCAGGAGGACATTATTATTTTTTATTATAAAAATTATATTCTGTAGAGTTAATTGATTCTGGCCTATTAGATTCTATTCTAGTCTCATCTTTTCCGTTCTTTTATGTTCTTCTTCCTTTTCTACCGACTTCAATAAGGTGTTTTTTTATGTGTGTTGTTACCTCATAACTTTTTTCTGGGTGAACCTATTTCGATGATTCTTTTTTATTTGAAAGCTGGTGCTTTTCATGTGGTCCCATATAAATTTGATCAAAGTCTAGCCAATAGTTTTAAAGTTATTATTGATAATTTATATTGAAGTCGGTTGTATAAAATTTTTAATTTTAAAATATTAGGGTTCCGTACATAAACCGGAACTCTTATAGGATTACTTGTTCACCGTCAGTCCGTCGTCAAGAACCTTAGGAAGTTTTTTTTAATAAAATAAGGGTGACGAACGAGCACATAGTCCACCTGGTAATTGGATACTGTGACCTGTGACATCTACATTTATCCTCGATAAAAAATCAAAATGCAGATGCGTTGTCGCTCTTGAAAACTAAGATGGAATGCCTCATTTCCAGTGAAAAGGGTCTCCGGTTCTCTATATTCACCATAAAAAACACAGCAGTATTGAGCTTCTATTTTACGTTAGTATTCTGTGAGACCGTTTCCTTTCACCGGTTGAGTCGACCCAATTGTGCTACAACTATAATATAACTGCAGAATGGCTCTACCACGTTAAACATTTGGAAGGAAGTTGAGATATACCAAAATAAAACTAATATCCAATACTAAGGTCTACGGTCTCTTGTCCTGTTATTTCTTCATCAGCCCGCGACAGAAAATCCTTTGAAAAAATATTAATAAAAATATAATACGTTACCAATGGGAAAGAAAGGTTCTCGAATGGCAGTTTCGTACTTGCAAGCGCAGTGATGGGCGACCCTCCACTAGATGGAGCGACGAATTGATGAAACATGCAGGTAGTCGATGGATCAGATGGCTCTGTACTGTACATTGTGGTAGCACGCAAGCGTATTTAACAGCATTAAAATAAAATAAAATAAAATAAATAAGTTAATTAATTAATAACAAAATACCAGCACAGAACTTTGAACAGAATTAGACACATGTAAGGTTGCTAGAAAATTCTTTTAACTTTTAAGAACCAGTTTGAAATTTTGTAATCTACATTTTATCAAAATGTAGGTCAGAGGACAAGTGTTGCCATCATCAGCACAAGAACGCGTTAAGCCAAACAGCATGAGGGTGTCCACACAGAAGATGATACCGTGGGACTGGTGTCACAGCCTCATGACAACGCTCAACCACACATTGGACGAGTCCAGTTTGTGCTTAGACCCGATCATGTCGCACCACAGTCCCTGTCTCGTAAGTAGAATTCAAATATTTACATTTTAATTAAGGGGAAGAGTGTAACAATTTTATATTTAAATCAACCTCTACACGCCGTGGTTCAAACTGCTTATACTAATGAAAGTGGCTTTGATCATGGACTAGGTGTGATATTCTATCGATTGGTAAAACATTAAAACTAAATATTATAGATTGGGGATAAAAAAGGAAGAGGTTCAAATTTTTCGTATATCTATGCCAATTGTGAACCGATTTTCATAATATTTTTTGAAGTGTAACTACTTTAGCGAAGTAGTGGAGAAATTTAGTACGGTTATAAAAAAACCAAAACGTCACGTTTTCTTGTAACGTTTCACCGCCGGGGCTGCATGAGTATACTATTATTTAACCTACCTATGTAAAATATAAAATTATAGAAGAATGATAAGTCGTAAACAAGTTTCACTTGGTAAGTGTGTGCACAATTACGCGCACATTTGTTTTTAAATGGGTCTAATTTTAATTCCACCCCATAGGGGATGACATTTTTAATGTATATTCTAGTTTATTATACCTTGAGGTTATGGTATTGCAATTAAACATGTCAATAAAAAGAATAAAATATTTTTATAGCTTCTAAATCTTAAGTTGGTGCTAAGACATAGTGTTCAGAAGCTATAAATAATAATTAAGTTTTTTGAGTCGATTTTGAATGTTTGTTTAAAAATACATTATTTTTGTTATTATTGCATGACTCTAACAGTAACAAATTGAATGTCTGTGTTTTCAAATAGTTTTACCCGAAAGTTGAGTCCATCCACAAATATTTAGAGTATGTAGTAAACTGGAAATAAAACAAAAGTTCGAACAATATTTATTCTGCTTCCAGCCGGATGCTGGAGCACCGGTAACAGCTGACGATGGCTTATGGGGCATCACGTCGGGCTGGACGTCAGAACACTGCCTCTCACAACCGAGCCCGACTCTCTTCACTCGCATCTCCTCGCCACTCCTGCATTCCTGGTTGGATTCGATGATGACTGATCATTAATTTTTTCGTTAGAAACTTCTAGTTTTTTTAAAGTCATGACAAAAATGCCATTCTCGCAGATATCGAGAAATAAAACTAAAAAATAGTTCATCAACAATTATTAATTTAACACTGTCTGTCACTGTAAGTGCCAAAAATGCATTTCGTGGCTGAATGGTTTTATGGCTTTAAAAAAATTGACAAGGACAACGATTTTTGTTATGTGTTTGTTACAAAACTAGAGAAAATTCCAAGAAAAATTGTGTTTTTATTATTTTCCTATCTTATAAAAATAGCTGAGATAATGAAGACTTTTAAAGTGCGCTTTCTCGCGCGATTTTCTGAAAATTCAGTCAAAATTCGGCCAGCCGAACAAAGCGCGGTGACGTCATAACTCGCGTCTCACCGCACTTTATAAGAGAACTTAATATTTCGCTCGCAATTTTGAGCAGGTCACTCACCGCTGTAATTATTATTTTTACCTAAAATTGTCATATAAGTATTGTGTCATCCTCGAGTGTTACAATACGATCAAAAAATTAAGGTGTTTTTTATGTTCCCATACTAGCCAAATATCAGAAAAAAAGAGACTTTTATAGAGAGCAGATTCTATTGGACCAAAACTATTGCATTCTGCTGTGAGGTTCATTTTGATGTTAGAAAATTTTATATTATTGTGTATTTGCAAATCATAATAATTATGATTTCAATATGTTACACACTAGGTACTCGTGTCGATATTAGATTTCAAACGAGTCACACTGCCATCGGCGTCCAAAGGTCTATAAGAGTGCATTCAAAAATAAATATATATTATAGGTAACTAATATGGCTTACCTATTTTATTATAATCGATTTCAGCAGCACGGGGGCCGCATTATTTATGACATATTCATAAATATTGCTATAAAAATGTTGCCTGGCACAGGCAAGACTACCAAGCTTGACACCCGCATTTAAAAATGTGTGTGAAATATTTCCAGCTATGCTTAGAACCTGAATAACTATTTTGAACAAACATGGCTCTAAAAATATTTATACAACAATAACAAATCTACCCAGAATCATTGCCGCTCCGAAAATGAACCCGGAACCCCTGATAATGAGCTACACCACACAGGTTGTCATAAAATAAATTAATTTTTCTTTTAAAGTTGAAAATTACATGGCATGTCTATGTGAAGTTTAAATAGAAACCTGTACGGTCCGTTGCAGAAAAATGTATAAATGCAGAAATTATTAAGAAAATTCTGTGTGAAAATGTAAGTGGAGATGTTGCGTCTACTTCACACAGGTTTAGTTCTTACTAAATTTTTCGACTAATGCGACCCTTAGCTGTGTTTCAACAGCCTTGATTTAGGTATGACATGACATGTAATATTTCTAACGAACATTCTACTACTTCATAGATAACTTAATCGTAACAATTTTTAATAAATATTGAGCTACCATAAAACCATTTATTTTAGGTAATTTGTCAGATTGACCTTTTTCATAACCAACTTTCATGTTAAATTGTACCTGAGAGATGACGTCACACAACGAGCGCGCGAAATATCGGGAATTTGAAAAACCGCTCCGAACTTCTCGTTGTACTAACTTCGGTAATACCAAAGAAAATATACACTACGCGAAGTAATACTGCATGTAAATGCATAGTAATATGCAACTAATTTAAATTAGTAAATGCGACAATAGAGGCAATCTCTAGCAATAATAAGAGTTTAATTAATTTTGAATGCAGCCCACAAATAAGTAATAAAAATTGTTTACACCTGGTGCATCAAAATATACAAGGCATGATGGGCAAAGAATTGGAAGTTGAATTGTTTTTAAATAGTAATAATATACATATCCTTTGTATTACTGAACATTGGCTAAAAGATTATAATTTCATGTTTAATTTCAGAAATCACCAGGTGGTCAGTTCCTTCAATAGAGAAAAAAGTTTATGTGGTGGCTCCTTAATATTAGCAGATAAATCATTATTATATAAAGAACGTAAGGATATTGTGAGCCTCTCTGTTGAGCGAACTGTAGAAATGGCTTGTGTCGGCTCGAGCACCTCATTGTTGTAAGTGTTTACAGACCCCATGTGCTACTTGACTATTTTGAAAGAATTGTGGAAGAAGTTTTGCTCAAACTTAGTAAACAGAACAAGTCTGTTGTAATATGTAGACTTTAACATCAATCTCCTTGAAACTTCTTCCATTAGTATTAAGTTTAGCTCATTGTTTAAATCGTATAATCTTGTTAATTTATTCTTAGAACCAACACGTATTGCTGGGCCTAGTGCTGTATGATAATATTTTACAGATATTAAGCCTTGCATAAATCAATTATTCAAAATTTAAGTTCAGATCATTGTGGACAGTTGGTATCATTGCCTTACATACACGAAAAACAGAAAAATAAGAAAGTGTGTGTTTGTTCCAATAAATGACCATCGCTTGGAGAGTTTTAGAAGTAATATAATAAAAGACTTTATCACTTTCATTTAAAATAGTGCTAATTATTTGTATGGTATGTAGTCAAATTTCGGAAGCGTCGAGGAGTTTTAAAACTAAAATACAATTAGATTACTATGTCCGACCGATTTGGGTGGCTTTAATAATGAACAATATTCAAAGAGTCCGTTTGTGCGCAGACATTCGACTCATCAATTAAGTACTAGGACTTACATAGAAATGCTGATGCATTAGTTTTATTGCTTAGTCTAAATTATACGATATTATATATTTGAATATATTAATCTAAAACAGAGGGACAGGTGTATCCATAACCTCCTCCCTCCTAAAACAAAATTATCGGTAATATCATTTTTGATGTTTTACGATAATTTTGTATGTAAATATACATTTTTTCTTAACATATATAAAGAACAATAAGAAACTTAAAGCTAGAAATTTAAAATTACATATGTTAGAACACTGAAGTTAGAGTCTTTTTCTCCGTTGAGAGCACTTAAATCTGTGTAATAGATTTCACTGTGTTTAAAACATTTGACATATATTTCACTTCGTCCAAGTTGACACCATTCATGTTAATTACGCGTGTACTTGTTACGTTAATATTTTCACGTAAATGAGGTAAGTTGATGACTGAAACTGGTGGCGCCGCTTCGTTATTCCGTGTAAACACGGTGGTGATGAATATGTGCCGTGTATCTCCAGGTCACAGGGCTCATCGCTGGTTAGTATATAGGTTCCAAAATTGGTTGTTTGGTGATCTCGGTACCGCAGTGCTTGGTCAGCGTCGTTTTAGCTTTGTGAAAAATCAATTTTCTGATTTAATTCGCTGCACTTAACGTCTTCAATTGTAATAGCGTGTTGCGTGCAACAAGTAAGTTATTCTCAAATTTCATTAGCTGTTCTATGCAGGTAAGTCCAGGGTAGAGGGCTCTATTTTCTTCGGTACAGGAAATCATTACCAGCAGCAAGGGGACGACACGGTTTCGTGACTGGTAAGTATTTCATTCCTTTCACCAGGAGGTAAGGATATTTTGGGAAAATGGCAATCGTTTCGTTTACAGATTTGTGGACAGTTGGTATCATTGCCTTACATACACGAAAAACAGAAAAATAAGAAAGTGTGTGTTTGTTCCAATAAATGACCATCGCTTGGAGAGTTTTAGAAGTAATATAATAAAAGACTTTATCACTTTCATTTAAAAATAGTGCTAATTATTTGTATGGTATGTAGTCAAATTTCGGAAGCGTCGAGGAGTTTTAAAACTAAAATACAATTAGATTACTATGTCCGACCGATTTGGGTGGCTTTAATAATGAACAATATTCAAAGAGTCCGTTTGTGCGCAGACATTCGACTCATCAATTAAGTACTAGGACTTACATAGAAATGCTGATGCATTAGTTTTATTGCTTAGTCTAAATTATACGATATTATATATTTGAATATATTAATCTAAAACAGAGGGACAGGTGTATCCATAACCTCCTCCCTCCTAAAACAAAATTATCGGTAATATCATTTTTGATGTTTTACGATAATTTTGTATGTAAATATACATTTTTTCTTAACATATATAAAGAACAATAAGAAACTTAAAGCTAGAAATTTAAAATTACATATGTTAGAACACTGAAGTTAGAGTCTTTTTCTCCGTTGAGAGCACTTAAATCTGTGTAATAGATTTCACTGTGTTTAAAACATTTGACATATATTTCACTTCGTCCAAGTTGACACCATTCATGTTAATTACGCGTGTACTTGTTACGTTAATATTTTCACGTAAATGAGGTAAGTTGATGACTGAAACTGGTGGCGCCGCTTCGTTATTCCGTGTAAACACGGTGGTGATGAATATGTGCCGTGTATCTCCAGGTCACAGGGCTCATCGCTGGTTAGTATATAGGTTCCAAAATTGGTTGTTTGGTGATCTCGGTACCGCAGTGCTTGGTCAGCGTCGTTTTAGCTTTGTGAAAAATCAATTTTCTGATTTAATTCGCTGCACTTAACGTCTTCAATTGTAATAGCGTGTTGCGTGCAACAAGTAAGTTATTCTCAAATTTCATTAGCTGTTCTATGCAGGTAAGTCCAGGGTAGAGGGCTCTATTTTCTTCGGTACACAGGAAATCATTACCAGCAGCAAGGGGACGACACGGTTTCGTGACTGGTAAGTATTTCATTCCTTTCACCAGGAGGTAAGGATATTTTGGGAAAATGGCAATCGTTTCGTTTACAGATTCGCGGAAAATAGGTATGGAATAAACCTTAAAATAATTGTAAGTATTATTATCAGTTAACGGAATCTCCATTATAAATGCTATCTGGTTTTCTTAAGATAAGATTTTACACTTATGGTTTGTTCTAGTTTTACCAAATTAGTTTCTGGTGGTACACTAAATTTTCGGTATTCGATATTAGTTTTAAATGATCTAAAAGTTCTGTAGAATTTACTATAGATTGATGAAGTATCGATACTCTACTAAAAGCTAGAGCAGTCTCTATTTCACTTAATTTATAAAATATAGTTCGAAAATTACTTATAAATAAATTAAATAATCCAAAAATATACGTAGAGAAAACCCAGTTATTTTCTCTAGTCGTTAAATGATTTAGCATTGTCTCTACACTTTTCAAGCGTGCATCCAGCATAACGGAATTATTATTTAGGTTTCCGTGGCATTAATAAAGCTGTTCAACATTTTGGAGACCAAGGTAAGTTTCTTAGATACGATAATTTGGTTGTGACTTAATTCCGAAATAAGTTTATCATATTTAAGAGCATCTTCATGATCGAGGTTTCAATAATTTTAGAACAGAACCTAATGGATTTAAGATCCCTCTTAAAGCGTTGCGGCATAAGTTGTGAAATTTTTGAACGGTAATATCGCGTATGTACTCTACATGGGTTTTAACACTGATAAATTCACGAGGGTATGGCTCCTTTACTTCAATTAGTCTACTAAGCTTATGATATTGAGCAATAATTAGATTTAGGTAGTCATAAATATTTTCTAAATTTAAAATCATTATTATAGTCCAGTGATCTGTTTGGGCATATGCTTGTCCTTGTTTTACCGGAAGTATCCCTGGCTTTTTCTCAAGTGACTGCAGATGATGGGCCAGGATCGGTTTCGCAATCATCAGTATGCACCACATGTGGAGGGCATTTGATATTTTTAATCGGAGCTTTAGTCTTTCTTTCACTTATTTGTATTGGCACTATATTTCTTTCGGCTTTGCCTACTAACTTAGCCTTAACATATCGCAGTTTGTCCTTGCTCTTTTGTTTGTATCCTTAGCAAATACTATCTCATCTTCACCGCCTTGCTTTCTCCTAATCTTTTCTTTAATTGCTACCATATTTTCTGCTAAATGTTTGTATAAGAATTTTGTTCGCTTTGCATGGTCTCTTACTAAGTGTTGTAAATACTGCTTATCAAATTCTGTATTAAACGGGCTACCCGTGTCAGTATGTCCGAAAACTACCTCGAAGGGTGTAAGTTCTGTTACCGCATGAATAGTATTATTATATGCTAGTACGGAATATGTCATAACTGATGCCGCATCAGTAGGTTTTCTTTCGTATTTTGCCAATCTATAAATTTCTATTATTGTCGAGTGGAAGCGTTCTATAAGCCCCATCGAGCTTGGGCTATTTGGAGTTCCAATGTGCTGCTCAATTTTATAAGCTTAAGAATTCTTTAATTAGTTCATTGTTAAATTCAGAGCCGGATCTGAACTTATCTTTTGGTATCCCAAAATGAAAAGTACTTCATTAAAGCTCGGACTACTTGGGTGGATCTATTTGCAATTTCTATCGCTTGGCCTAATTTGCTAAACGCATCTATGAGAGTCAGATAATGTTTTCCTTCGATGTTAAACAGGTCTATAAATATCTCTTGAAACGCATCTTGGGTCTGGGTTAATTGAAGAATAGGTTTAATTGGCTTTCTGTCATATTTCATTTTTACACGCAGTGCAACTATATTATTGCCGAAACAGTTTCTTGTAAATTATCCCAATAGTAATTTCTGCGGATTCTAACTAGCGTCTCTTTAATGCCCTGGTGACATGTCTTTCCTTCGTGATACTTAAGTACAATCGCCCTTTGTTCTTTTTCGTCTTCAACAAAAATTACTCGTTCCGTGCATTCATAAAATTGAACCATGCCCTTTTTGAAAAGGTGTATTATAATATTGCTAAATTGCCTTCGATGTTCTTTTCGTTCGAAATATATAAAATATTTAATTTTAGGCCTAATATATTTCTTTAAAAATTTTTAATTAATTCGGAATTATCTAATGGTAAAAAATATTTAATACTTTTTGTTTTTCCCTAGAAATATCTTTAACCTGATATTCATTTTTAAACCATGAAAATATTAATATTTGATTTGGCTTTGTATCGATAGCCTCGTGTAGTATTGGTATTCCGTTTGACTCTAATTCTACGGCTGAATGCACAGTTTGGGACTTACTAGATTCTGAAGGTGATCGAATTGGATATTCGGAAACCTTTTCTGAACTACAAATTGATATTGTGTCGGAACGAGACATAGGACTCGCGGAAACAGTACTTGAGTCTGATATTGTCACAATGGACGTTGTGTCATTATGTCTTTTATTTTGAGTGTTTAATTTTTCAATTTCCTTAACTACGTCTTTCAGATGCTCCCTAAGCTTATACTCTTTGCTGTCGAAATTAACGTCCATCGAATGACCTTCGTCGTCTGAATTTAAGGCATTAACTTTAATTCTGGATAGGGCATCGGCATTTGTATTTTGTTTTCCATTTTTATAAATGATTTCAAAATCGTACTCCTGTAGTCGTAATCGCCATCTGGTGAGCTTACTGTTTGGTTCCTTTAATGAATAAAGCCAAACTAAGGGTCGGTCAGTATAAATTACAATTTTCGTCCGTAAAGGTACGGTCGGAAATGTTTACGGCCCAAATAACAGCTAAAAGTTCGCGTTCGATGGTGCTGTATCTACTTTCAGTGTCACTAAGCGTCCTACTAGCGATGCAACAGGTCTATCACTACCAATAGGTCCCTGTGATAGAACTGCTCCTAAAGCTATATTAGAGGCGTCAGTCGTCAAAATAAAGGTTTTATCGAAGTCCGGTACTGTAATAAGGGTACACTGTTAGTATTTTTTACATTTTCAAACGCATTGATATATTTTTCATCGATGATTATTTTATTTCGCTTTTAAGGCATGCAGTTAGAGGTGTGTGATCAGCAAAGTCTTTTATGAAGCGTCGATAGTACCCTACCAGCCCTAAGAAACTTTTAATTTCCTGTTGTCTTAGGTATAGGAAAATTTAACACGGCATTAATTTTGTCTGTGTTCGGACGTAGCCTTCTTTTGTAATGGTATGTCCTAAATATAAAACCTCTTTCCTTAAAAATTCAGACTTGTCTAATTGAACTTTTAGATTAGTCGCCCAATTCTGTCAAATATCGTCCGTAACTTTGTATATGTTCTTCCAGACTTGTCGAAAACACAATTATATCATCTAAGTATACCATACAGTGTATCCCCATCCCCTCAGCACACTGTCCATGGTCCGCTGAAAAGTTGCAGGAGTTGTCTTCAGGCCAAACGGCATCCTAAGGAATTGTAATGGCTGTTTTGAGTGCTAAAGGCTGTTTTTGCCTGTCTTGTTCTTCTATTTCGATTTGGTGATAACCACTTGCCAAGTCGATTGTACTGAAATAAGAACTCTTCCCTAACTTGTCAAATAAGTCTGTGTTTGGTAGTGGGTATTTGTCGTCTATGGTTATGTCATTCAAACGTCGATAGTCTATAACCATACGAAATTTAATTTCACCAGATGCATCCATTTTTGGGTACTAGGTGTACGGGCATTCCATGGCGAATGTGACTCCTGAATGACATTGTCCTTCAATAACTTGTCTACTTGCCTATTTATCTCGTCTACTTGCATTGGTGCTTGACGGTAGGGTCTGACATAAATTGGGTCTTCATTTTTTGTGCGTATCTTATGTTTAATTTCGTTAGCGAAAGTCAGTGGTAATTTGTCGCAGTAAAATATGTCTTTAAATTTGGCAAAGTCTAAAATTTTGTCGCGTTCCTCATCGTTAGTGTGATTAAGTCTTAGTTTAAGTAGATTTTCCTCGAGTACTTTATCGATCTCTAAGTCACTATAGGTACATGTTAAGTTTATGTCACATTGAGTAGTCGTATCATACTTAGTAACTGTAAAAGGTCGTGTTACTGTTAATATCATTTCTTTGTCAAGGACGTTCTGTATGACGGTTGCGGCATAGCCGTTAACGCATTTACCAATGCACTAGGCATTCGTACACCGCTGACAAATTCCTTATAGTTAATGATTGCCTCCAGAACATTGGTCTGTAGGCAACTTTACGCGCTGCTCTGATCGTGGTGGTAGTATTATAACATAATTTAAGTTATTATTAACTATTGGTATGCAAGTTGTTTTTGTTTTAAGTACAAGGTCTTAAGGTCTATAATTGTATCTAGTTGTTTCAATAGGTCGTTACCAATGAGACCGTCATATCGAGAGTCGACGTCATATAGATAAAATTTATGACAATCTGAACTCTTGAAAGGGTGGTAGAGGATTTGTATCACCTCATCGTGTCTGCTAGAGGCGTGGGTACTGACTACTTCGAACGGTTCATGTGTTATATATTGATAGAAGTGTTGATATGCCTTGGGGCTGATAAAAGATCGAGTACTACCTGTGTCTATCATTAATTTTGCATCTATTTCAGGGATATGAATATAGGGTAACTTGAGATTCGGATCACAATTTATTTCTATGACTTGTCCCGATGGAGGCTTTCATGTGAAAATTTTCAAGAGTTTGAGGTTGAGTTCCGTCTGTAAGTTCGTCGTAAGTCATTTCGTTAACGGTTTCCTCAGCGGATGGTATCAGTTCACTGTCATATTGCTCTACATACTCGTCTGTGTCACAATACTCATCATAGTACTGTCCGTCATTCTTAAGGTCAACTCATTTAGTCTAAAGCCAGGCTGTGGCCTAGGAGGAGCTGTCCTCATGGAAACGTCAGTCTCTTGAAAATTGGGTTTTGAGTTTGTGGTTTATTACCAAATTGTGTAGTTGGCATATGGCCAATTGCTGTTGAGGTCTTTGACCAAAATGTTGTGGCTGAAAGCCCAGTTGTGGACGGTAACCGAACTGTTGTGGCTGAGGGCCGAGTTGTGGACGGTAGCCGAACTGTTGTGGTTGCTGGCCAAGTTGTGGCCGATAACCAAATTGAGGTGGACGGTAACCTATCTGTTGCATTGGTTGAGGACGAAAGCCAGGTTGGGGCATCTTAAATTGGCTTTGATTTTGAATGCCGAAATTAAATTTTGGTGTAATATTATTTGGAAACACTGGTTTGTATCCGTATGGTTGCATTACCGCGGGGCGTACTACCGAATTTAAATCCTTGTGTTGGAACTGATGTTTGAGGCTGCCTTAAAGCTAAACCGCTACTACTGTGGATACGATTACGCATATTGTATTGGTCATGGAAGTTGACTTCCTCTAGTACAATGCTCAGGGCGTCTTCTAAAGTCGCTGGCCCTTTAATCTCACTATCCGAACCATATTCTCGGAAGATTGTATAGGAATACGTTTAGAGCTGTATTGTTGTAAATTGCTAATTTAGCGCTTTTAAGATTACTATCATCCGATATGTTCACTTTCGAAATTAATAATGATCGAATACTTTGAATACGGTTACAAAAATCTTGAAAGTTTTCGCCAGATTTAATCTTTAAAGATTCTAATTCAATACTATACATACTTTCACATGGGGTTCTGAAATGTTGCGTTAGCAAATCTTTCAACTGAGACCACGACACAACATCCTCCCGTTCCGATAAGAGTGACGCCGCGTTATCTGTAAGCCTACTGGTTATAGAATGATAAACGTATAAATTTTGTTCTTCGTCACCCTATACCTACGAATGACATATTCACATTTCCTCAAAACAAATTTAACTGTCTTTTGTCGCCATTAAAAGTGGAATAAGCCGTAGCATTTCTGTAGGAATGGGATTAATTACAACGGTCTGTCGTTCTGCTGCCATTGGTTGTTCCATCGTTATAGAGTAATGCACGAGTCAGAGGAGTCAGTTAATATAGAGCGCTATTTTATGCAATAACACAAAATATAAGGTAGAACACACTAAAGCATATAAAATATAATTTATAAAATAAAAGTTTATTTAAAGTATAAAATGTGTAAAAGTTGTAAATGTAATGAAAAATAAAATTAAATGAAAGAAAACTGTATTATATCTCTAGCCTTTATAAAACATATATTCTTTAATTATCAAGTAAAGCTTTAATTATATTTAATTTATTAATTTTATAAAAGTCTTATTTTAAAACGTTTAATAATCTCGAAAGGGCACTCTGTGTCCCGTATTCTTATCACTGTTATGTTACGCCTACACTAATAGAGTGTCTATTACTAAATATATTTAATTGAAAAACCAGATACGTTATAATGAGAGAAGTCCGATCTCAATAATAACAAATTTAAATAAAATGGAGGATAATAGTGGTATCAAGGATGGAAAAGTTTTACTCACCAACCAGCTATTCCCATGTCTTCCGCTTCCTCGATGACAAATCTTTGGTTCTGGATTTGCCCAACAGCTATTCGCGCCGCTGTCACGAATTCAGGCGAATTTGGACACCTGAATATTTCGAGAGACGGTACAGCCTTCACGAACAAATCCTACCGGCTGCGCCAGTCAAATTTCGGAAGCGTCGAAAGGAGTTTTAAAACTAAAATACAATTAGATTACTATGTCCGACCGATTTGAGGTGGCTTTAATAATGAACAATATTCAAAGAGTCCGTTTGTGCGCAGACATTCGACTCATCAATTAAGTACTAGAACTTACATAGAAATGCTGATGCATTAGTTTTATTGCTTAGTCTAAATTATACGATATTATATATTTGAATATATTAATCTAAAACAGAGGGACAGGGTGTATCCATAACTATGTTATTTAAAATTATAACTTGTGAATTTAGTACAATATTTACTTCTAAAACTTTCTCTTTTAACAGTCGCAATTCATTTAATGAATGGGCGACAGTAGGAATTTATAAAAGTAGGCGAAAGTTATATGAGCTTTATAATGAAAGATCATATAATACTAGTGTTATATTTAGAGATTATGTAAAAACATATTCTAAAATATTTAAAAAAGTGTGCTACACAGCTAAGGCTTTACATTTAAGTAACAAAATTAAAACTGCATCCAACAAAATTAAAATGACCTGGAGAATAATAAATAGCGAAAAACAATTTCCATAAAGTATTGCCAAAAGATATCGTTAAATATTTTAAAACAATTGATGTTAAGAAAACGGCAGGTTTATGGGGGATTTCCGTTAAAGTTATTTTATCTATAATAGATATAATAGCACCTTATCTAGCCACTATATTTAATACAAGCGTCGAATCTGGTGTGTTTCCTGATTTAATGAAACATAGTAAAGTCATACCTTTATTTAAATCTGGTAGTACATTAGACCCCGCCAATTTTAGACCGATTTCTGTACTACCAACATTTAGTAAAATTTTTGAAAAAATAATTTTAGATCAGATCTTAAGTTTTAATATTAATAAATTGCCATAAAAATCAATTCGGTTTTACAAGGGTCGCTCGACAACTGACGCTGAAGTTGAGCTTATTAAACATATTTTTGTGCATGGGAGAATACGGAGGATGCTTTTGGTATATTTTGTGACCTTTCCAGGCCTTCGACTGTGTTCACCATGAGACATTAATCAGGAAGCTAGTACTATGGTTTCAAGAACACAGCGCTTAAACTTATTATTTCATATTTAAGTAATAGAATGCAGAAATTATCAATCAAAAAGTTCTTCCGGGTCACCTGTACTAATGGTGTCCCTCAGGGCTCGATTCTCGGCCCATTTTTATTTCTGGTATATATTAATGACTTACCTTCCCTTGTAGGGGATAATCATGATATAGTATTATTTGCTGATGATGCTTCCTTGATTTTTAAACTTAAACGTCAATCATTTAAATGTGACGAAGTGAATAATGCTATATCAAAATTACTGCATTGGTTTAACGTTAATAATCTACATTTAAACGGAAATAAAACTAAATGTATTAAATTTACAACAACGAATGTTAAAAATCTGGGTACCAATGTGTTTTTAAATGGGGAAGAACTGAGCCATGTTGAATCCACTGCATTTTCTTGGCATCACTCTCGACGCAAAGCTTCAGTGGAGCCCCATAT
>JAGSMP010001652.1:22500-44281 GCA_029286625.1 Parnassius orleans | reverse complement strand
AGCCACTATATTTAATACAAGCGTCGAATCTGGTGTGTTTCCTGATTTAATGAAACATAGTAAAGTCATACCTTTATTTAAATCTGGTAGTACATTAGACCCCGCCAATTTTAGACCGATTTCTGTACTACCAACATTTAGTAAAATTTTTGAAAAAATTATTTTAGATCAGATCTTAAGTTTTAATATTAATAAATTGCCATAAAAATCAATTCGGTTTTACAAGGGTCGCTCGACAACTGACGCTGAAGTTGAGCTTATTAAACATATTTTTGTGCATGGGAGAATACGGAGGATGCTTTTGGTATATTTTGTGACCTTTCCAGGCCTTCGACTGTGTTCACCATGAGACATTAATCAGGAAGCTAGTACTATGGTTTCAAGAACACAGCGCTTAAACTTATTATTTCATATTTAAGTAATAGAATGCAGAAATTATCAATCAAAAAGTTCTTCCGGGTCACCTGTACTAATGGTGTCCCTCAGGGCTCGATTCTCGGCCCATTTTTATTTCTGGTATATATTAATGACTTACCTTCCTTGTAGGGATAATCATGATATAGTATTATTTGCTGATGATGCTTCCTTGATTTTAAACTTAAACGTCAATCATTTAAATGTGACGAAGTGAATAATGCTATATCAAAATTACTGCATTGGTTTAACGTTAATAATCTACATTTAAACGGAAATAAAACTAAATGTATTAAATTTACAACAACGAATGTTAAAAATCTGGGTACCAATGTGTTTTAAATGGGAAGAACTGAGCCATGTTGAATCCACTGCATTTTCTTGGCATCACTCTCGACGCAAAGCTTCAGTGGAGCCCCATATATCCAAACCAGCAATATGCGTTGGTGGTCGTCTTGATAATTCTAAATTTTCATATAATAAAAAGTATCCTATTATTACAGTCCAATCATATATTTACAAAATTATTATTTGACCATGAACAAAGTGCCACGCACGCAGGCCCACAGCTACTGTTGGCAAACATTAGATACTTTATTGCCGATAGGTGGTCGAAGCCTAAAGCGAAGGCCTGTTATCATAAATGTAATATGTCATCGCATGAAGGGTAAGGCTCGAATCCACTCATCGGGTAACTTGCCACAGCAGCGTCTCCTCGGGTGGCTTTCCTTGAAACCGTGGGAGTCGATTAGGCAATTCCTGTTATGAGGCGGACTGTCAAAGGTCGGGTGTCGACTTAAAGGTTTATATATGTATTTTGTCTGTTTCACTACCAAGGCGATTCATTTAGAGTTGGTAGGTGACTTGCAGCACAACTATTTACTGGCATTGCGCAGGTTCATAGCTCGAAAGAGGTAAGCCAGTTAATATTTATTCGATAACGGTGCTTTTTGTTGGTGCCTACAATGACTCATCCAAATTTTGGGCAATTGCGATCTTTGTTTTGAAAGCATGGCCAATGATATACATCTTTCACTTATCCCGCGTATACCCTTCTGGTGGTCTCTGGAGGCGGAGTCAAATCGAAAAATATCATTTGCTTAGAGTGTTGGGCAATTGTCACTTAACGTATGTAAGAACTTACACCACGTTGACCCAGATCGAAGCAATATTGAACTCCCGGCCACTCACTCCACTGTCTTCAGATCCTGCAGATTGTACGCCCCTCACCCGGGACACTTTTATGTGCACTGACTTCTTTACCGCAACCAGACTACACAGCATCACTCCACTCCGTTATTAACCAGATTCCAACGCATTGAGCAACTGGTCAGCATTTTTGGGAACGATGGGCGAGTACGTCTCAGAACTTCAACAAGGAGTGAAATGGCGTTCTTGCAAAGATAGCTTAAAGATAAACGATTTGGTGGTAGTAAGGAAGACAACCTTCCACCGCTGAAATGGAAGCTGGAAGAGTCGTTGCATTCACCCAGGAGCCGATGGCATTGTTCGAGTTGCAGACATCAGAACTTACCGATTATCAAGAGGGCATTTAACTGGATTTGCCGCCTGTTACAAGTTACATTTAATTCTGGTTGAAATCAAAGATTTCAACGCCTGGGGCATGTTGGAGCGCCTGCGCATTCTTTCTCAGCAAAGAGTTAAACAACGTACTTGTAGTAATTACGTCCGTACTTAATGTTAATTTCAAACGGGTCTTTGTCGCTGTAATATATTTTTACCTCTCAACTGTTGTAAGATCATTACAATCGTCCAAGACCACATTCAAGTTGCATTATTTTGAAACCCTGTAAACCCTGAACAGGTATGCTGCCATAGTTGCCACGCTTATGAGCGGATTCAAAAACTGCGTTTTTATTGCTTTTTGCTTTATCAGAAATAGCGCGCTGCCCATCTTCTGTATCAGTTTCTGTCGCCTCTTATGATACCCACGGAAGATAGGTAGTGGTATTATTACCCGCCACTACACGAGGGATGTGCTTAATGTCCATGTTACACCCATGCCGGTAGTTGTTGGGAGCACTAGCCGAAGTTGTTGACGAATATGTTTACCTGGGACAAATAGTCCGACCAGGTAAGTCCAACTTGACTGAGAGGTCAATCGACGGATTCAACCTCGGCAAGCGACGTTCGGGAGATTACGACCATCTTCTCGTGAGGCATACCTCAAACCTCAAAACTAAATTGTAGCAAACCAGTGTGTTGCCAGTGATGACATATGGAACTGAGACGTGGTCCTTCACTGGCCGTATGAGGGCCTGTCAGGTCGCTCGTAATAAATTTAGAAATGAGGATACACCGCAGTAGAACCAGAGTACCCGACATAGCCTAAGGATTAGTAAGCTGAAGTGGCAATAGGGCCGGCCATATAGCTCGAAGAACCGACAACCGATAAAGAAAGGTAGTCTTCGAGTGACAGCTACGTACGGCAGGCGAAGTGTAGGGCGTCCTCCCATAGATGGAGTGACGACCTGGTAAGACATGCAGTCAATGGATACAGGAGGCTCGGGACCGTGCTTTTTGGCATTCCGTGGAGGAGGCCTATGTTCAGCAGTGGACTTGTGAAGGGCTGTAATTATGTTGATGATGATGAATTATTCACTGATTTATTTTCTCTTCATTCAATCACTATTTTCGGCACTTCCTGTATCTGTGAGGAAGATGGTGTATTCCCATATTTTCGGTATATGAACCATCATCTGCTTGCCTATCTATTTTTTAGTTCTAGCATTGCATCTTCCGTAATTGAAATAAATCACCAGAATGATTACGATTATTACTGCTAAAAATCAAATACTAAGCAGCTGATGATCTTCAACCATGCCACTACTACCAGCTTAAGGCGATAATTACTTCTTCTTTACTTTGATTCTTTTCCATCTCTGGTACCTACTTTTACGATTATTAATATTCAAATTATTACTTAAATTTTAATAATTAAATTATATATTCAAAATGTATTGACGCCAAAATGAATTGACAACGTATATTAACCTGGATAATGTTTAGCTCAGCTGAAATCGAACCAGTGGCCAACCCACAGCCATGTGTTACAAACGCATGTGAAGAACGGTTAATTGTTTCGATTCCATTTCCGTTGAGTTGTGCTTAAAATTATCAAACACAATTACATTAAAATTTTAGTAATCTTATCATATTATCAAAAGTGGAATGTCTCAGAACCGCTTTCTACCATACTGTCGTCTCGAAGTAAGAATGCTGGTTTCAGCCTATCTACAGATATATTAACTTTCTATCGGGTAGTTTGATCGTAAAACATTATCTTGTCTTTTAAAATTGGGTATGGACCTTCATAAGGTGACTGTAAAGACTTTTAGAACATCATTTTCACGAATACATATTTACAATTTTTATTTCCGGATGAACAAAATTGACCGTGTGTCCCGATGTGACATTGGTTTTGGTTTCAATTTATTAATAGTATTCTCAATTTGTAGAACATAATCACAAATTCTGTACGCGTTTTCCTAAGAATCAATATATAATCCGATGGAAATCTTTAATTGACCATATTATGTCATCTGAGCGGCACTAACCCTGTATTCCTCGCGGTCCTGCCCTGAGGCCTAAAAAGGCGGTACGACGGTAATTCACCCCAATCATCTTGAGCTCTCGCTCAAGAAATGCCTTAAATGATCTGGTGCCAGCGTTCAATCATCCTGTTCGACTGGGATGATGCGAGTAAAGTGTATCTGTTCTTAGTCTAAAAATTTCAAAAGCGCGCTAAAATATTTCTTTCGAATAGGCGGCCCTGGTCACGAGTAAGTTTAACAGGACATCCAAAAAGTGATCCACGAATCATAAATATCTTTTAGCGACGGTTTTGGCCGAAATATCCTTAACTGGGACCGCTTTGGCCAACCTGTGGCCATACCATCATAGTAACACAGTACTAAAATCCGTTAATGATCCGGAATGATAGGTAACGGACCGAAATGTCAACGTGTATGTGTTCAAATTTACACTTTTCAAAAGTACTTAAATTGGAAACAGGTGACTATTGATTTTAACGCGTTATAAATCACGCAAGATTTAGCCCAAATACCTGTCTTTATTTATATTCGCCAAAAATTCTGTCTTTAGTCATCTTACGAGGCGCTCTGATGCCTGGATGGCTTATGTTGTGAATTGAATTAAAATTATTTTTCTAAATTTTTCTGGTACATGGTCTAATTTTGCTAG
This sequence comes from Parnassius orleans, assembly GCA_029286625.1. Classification (NCBI taxonomy): domain Eukaryota; kingdom Metazoa; phylum Arthropoda; class Insecta; order Lepidoptera; family Papilionidae; genus Parnassius; species Parnassius orleans. Next base: position 39,643 of record JAGSMP010001652.1, on the reverse strand, counting down.
TTGAAATTTCGCAATACAAAGATTTTGCTATTAGGCAATGGTAAGTTTTAAATATCAAATGATTATTAGAATTACTTATCATTGTATCAATGTAACTTCAATGTAAATTTATGCAAGTTCAGCAAAGTCTATTGTCAGGAGCGTATATTGTTTCAATTTCGACAACGTGTCAGCGATAACATTCTGTTCCCAGTTACATGACGAATATCCGTTGTATTTGCTGATGTATGCCAACTGACGATTGCGTCTAGGTGTTTCTCTGTACTGCACCCATCACCTTTTAAATGCAAAAAAAGTGGTTTATGTTCCAAAATATTATTAAATTTTGCCCTTCAATTAAATTTCGAAAATATTTACCGCTGAAAATACTGATAGTAGTTCTGGTCATAGGTGCTGTACTTCTTTCTGTCCCATTAATTTTTAAATACCCTAAAGGTTACCAAATTCGTTATGTTTTTGTTGTAGTACGGCACCTATACCAATATTTGATGCATCTGTCAATGCTAACGGAACGTCGGGTAGATGATGAGATAAAGTAGCCTTTGCAAATCAATTTTACAGTCATTCGCTTCCTGTGTCCAAATTAATCAGTATTGTCCTGTTTTTTTAGAATTCTTTTAAATACTCATTTAATATGGCTGGATTTTGAATTATTAGGTATGTGCTGTCTATAGAAATTTAATATCTTAGGAATTGTCGTAATTGACAAACAGTTCCTGGTTTCGGAATTAACTATTACCCTACTTTTCACATAGCGGTTTAATCGCTTCTGTAGAATTTTCATAACCTTTTTTACCAAAACTAAATTTTTAAAATTAATTGTTATTCCAAATCTGTGAAACGTTCAAAAATTGTTTTTAAATGCTCACGATGTTCTTCCTCCGTGTTGCTAGCAATGATAAGGTCATCTATGTACAAAACAAAAATCTAATCCTTGTAAACTGTATTTTGCATAAATCTTTGGAAAGTTTGTGCGTTTTTTTAAACTGAAAATCATCCTCATAAATTCAAATGATCCGAAAGGTGTGGCAATTGCCGTTTTAGATATCTTCCGGGGCCATCTTGATATTATGATAGGCTCTTTTAGGACAATACAGGAAAATATGTTTTACAAGCAAGTAGATGGTGTTGCAATGGGCTCACCGGTATTCCTGTCAATTGATATTTTCATGGAGGACTTTGAGAAAGCCTGCTTACTGCACCAGTAACTCAAGGTTTTACAAGCGAAAGGTAGACGATACTTTCTGGCCACTTCACCATCAGACAAAGTAACTGCATTTTTAGAACATTTAATTCCATAACTCTAAAATTCAATTTACTATGGGAGTTAGAGGCAACAATTTTAGCCTTCTAGATGAATTAGTCATTGAAATCCTACCAACACCATAGGTCACACCGTGTGGCGAAAAAAAGACCCATACAAACAGATATTTAAATGGTGAATCCCACCATCATCCTTCACAGTTGGCTACCGTGGCAACCTGTTACAGAGAGCACGAGGATCTGTGACAGCAAACACCTGCCGCCGAGCTTCCAGCACGTCACAGGTTCTGCACGACAAGCTCGGGGTCCCGCGCCACGTCACAGTGACCGGAGTGAAGCCGCCACAGTCGAGCGTGTGCCTGTTGTACTACCATATGTCAGAGGTGTCACAGACAAGATTGGCTACATCTTGAAGCGAGCTTTATAAGAACATCCTTCGCCGCCGAAGAAGATTAGCGTTCTACCATCCGTCAAGTGCAATATCCTCACAAGATGCAGGAGTGCAGCAAGCTTGATTGAATGTGGTCTCACATAGGGCAAACAAAAAGATCTATTAAAACCTTATGTAAAGAACACATAGCTGACGTGAAGCACCAACGTTCAAGTTCTGGTGTGTGATCATATCCTAGACGGCCCTCGCTATTACATTAGATTTGATAAACCACAGATTCTCATGAAAGAACATCGATTCTGCCAAGATGATGATGACATGTGAGGCTATTGAAACAAAACATCCTAATTTCAACAGAGGTGGTGCTGGAGACACACTGCTTGGAACTTGTAATTAATAAAATTAAACTAAACCCAAGCATACCGCAAGACTTCAAGACACAGTTAGTTCATTCTGCAGATCGGACCAAAATTAATAATAAAAGCTGAAGGTGCCTGTATTAACTCTTGACATTGGGACGTCAATCACCCAGTCCCCAGACCATGGTAGGTAAAGCACCCGAAACGTCGGGAATTAATAAACAAGTTAATTAAACGCGATATAATCCAAAAGTAGTTTAGTTCAATCGTGACCTTAAATCAATAATTAACTTATGGTGTTTCAAAAATCTGTCCTTAAAATGGTTGTTTTACATCACAAATTACAAAGGTCCATCTGAGAGCTCTATGTAATTTAAGATCTAAAACTAACGTTTTTTCATCATAATGTTTTAATTCAGTTCCATTTGCTTTGTAAAGCACGTATTTACTCACACCACTATTCACATTAACCGCGTCTCGGAATCACCGAAATATTAGCACCAGTGTCTTTAAAATTCCATACCTGATGCGATCAGTCACTGATAACCGGTGATTCCCTGGTTGCACGCAGGCTCTCACCGATGATGAGACTGCACTCACCAGTTTCCCAACCTTCCAGCAGGTGCTGACTTACTTCGCTTCTGTTTCGGAACCGATATGGTAGTAACAAAGCCAGTCAGGGCTTTAGGTGTACGGCGAGCGCCTTCGAGACGCTCCTGCACCGTTTGGCGCTGCGTCCACGGTTGCGCCGCCACGTTGCCTACTCCTTCCACGTGACCCTCCAACTCGGATAGCTGATGTTGAGTTTGGCTATCTTCCGCCACTACCGAAACTGATTCAGCAACTAGTAACATCATTCTTTTTACTGCGGAATTATATGTATAATATACTCGAAGTGCAACTGAGGCGCACTTCCTCAGTTTATTTTGAGCTCGCCTTCTAATTCAAAATTTTGTACACCAATATCACAAGTTCGTTAAATTACGCCGGCAAATGTTTTAATCATTTCTGGGTCACCACTTATGTTTCTGGGTTGGTTCTGGTTTAATATATTATTCGTAAAAGCCCACTTATTCGTGCACAAACCATAATATATCTGGAACATGATTCTGCCACGCATAAATGTTTATATAATATAATGATAACTTTTGAAAGAGTACATATGCCACTGCAAGTCTTATATTATTCAATAATGACAATTATTGCAAGAACATACCAGCTCTGAGATTTTTTATACAACTTAAACCCGGCTGACATAGTCCTGCCTGTGTTTTTTATTTTCCAAGGCGATCTGGTTAAACAATTATGAAGTTGATGTGTGCTGCAGCGACAGATGTTGCGCAGCAAAATATATTCAGTAGTTTAATATTGCAGTATATAAATCAATACCGCAGAGCGGTACTTGGAAACTGTAAGATGTTGTTGTTGAACTTTTGTTAAAAACAGTGATAGCATAATAACCTTCACTGTTTTAGAAACGAAATTTGATCTGCATTCAACTTATCAGCGCCACTGATTATAAGAGGCTGGGGTCTTTTCGCTTAAAGGTTAATTATTACTAGCCATTCAGCGAGAAAACACAGCTAGCGTTCTTCGGTGTTATACCGCGAGGAGTTAGACTACACGATAATTTAAGTTTCTAGTTTTAGTTTTTATATTATAGTAATAAATATTATATCTCAATGTTATGTCATTAAATAATTTTATAAAGAATTTTAAAGAAGAAATTTACACTCGGTGTTCCAGATTGCTGGTTATTGTAAATAAAATAAGAAGCAATCATCATCGTAGCATTGTGATGATGATGAGATAAGTTATGGACAGATTCTAATAAAATAAAGAGAAGTCACATAAATTTGTCTTTTAATTACATTAACTGATCGACGTGGAAGAATTTAGTTGCAATAAATTTCATTTCTTGGCATTACTTTACGCGCATTTTGAAACAAAATTTGATAATTTTTTAATCCTGTTAATAAAGTATTTATCTTATATATCTTAAATGCATATCATAAACATTGTTTCAATATTTTAATATATTGTCTTCATGTACCCAGATTAATATACTTACTGGTCCGGATCGTGTATTTATAATAACTTTACTGGTATATAGATTGTAAGTTAAATTTTAATAATTACAGGTGAATGGATCAATCAAATATGGCATGTGTGTGAGAAAGCCAACTTTCTCAACGAATACTCAACAGAATCTTTACTTACATAAAAATGACATGATTGAATTAATATTCGAATTACTAATAAATAAATAAACAAAAAGTAAATCAATAATTGACTGAGAACCACTATAATAACAACGTGATATACATTAAATTAGTCAATTAATGATAATGGCCTGTCACATTGTGATAAATGAGGCTGGAGTGCATTGGGTTTGTTAATCCCTGAGTAGGAGAAAATAATGTAATATACTGTATTGTAACACCGTGCACTATTTGTATTGTAACTACCCCATATCATCCCGTGGGTGTAGTAAAAAGCGACAGAAGGAAATAAATCAAGAGATAATATGTAGCAGCGTTTACCTAATAACGACTAAGATTATTTATATATATTTATTTCGAACATTGAATGATATCTCACAGTTAAGGCCTAATATTGGTCTTAAAAATTCATTAAATTTACTAAAAGCATACTTTGATATTTGAAAAGTGCTTATTAATAAAAACACACACGTGTTTATTGCTTTAATAAAGAAATAACATTTATAAGTCTTATATTATAATTGGGATATAATGGAGCGTGTTCATGCACGCATAAAACTTATTTTGTTAATATTACAACAAACTATACTCGTATAATGCCCGAAATTTAAAAATAATTTATTTCTGTAATATGAATTAACTAAAAGAACCTCTTCAAAGAGAAGTTGTTGGTGGATGAGACAAACAGGATCGAAATGCATATACTTCATTCTTTTCGTTAACACAGGTCTATAGCTTTCGATTGCTATAGTTTATATTCATTCTTCTAAAAACTCCTATAAAATATAAGATACTAAACAAACGCAACATCAATAAGGGTCGTAAATAAGAGGGAAGTCAAAAAGTTCGCAGAATGTAAGTGAAAAGGAGTGTAATTTAACATGAAATTATTTTTTTCAATCATTTTACTGCATTGTCTTCCGAATTTGAGCTTTATTTAAGATTTCAAGTTTCCACATCATCGGAAGTTAGTTTAAAATCAATTACTAAATTCCACCTATAAAGACAGACTAACAAGAAAATGATTTAATAAGAACTTGGTAAAAAGATACTATATGTCGCACCCAATCCTTCCATTCTGCTACCTCACACACCTCTTTCTGTTTCTGATCATGCCTATATACAAAATTGAATAATATTCAAAAATGTTATCCTTTACGCAAATCTAGTCGCAAATCCATAATAGCTAAATATTTAAAAAACTATAAAGCGACTAAAAACCTATTTAATTCTATAAACAGTAATCTTGCTCAGTCCTGAACTCTTAATATTCCCGCATTTTTACATCCCTTTTGGTGTAAAATACAATTATATGTACATACCAACTCATGCACACATACACAAACACACACACACACACACACACGCGCAGTTTTCACGCATGTGACAACTATGACAAATGTCCGGCAGGTTGGGCCCACTACTTCAGAGCGTGGTCCCAAACGCAAAGAGCCCACCCATTCGTGCTACAACCATAATATAGCTGGAACATGGTTCTGCCACGTATAAATGTTTATATACTATAATGATAATTTTTGAAAGAGTATACATGCCACTGCAAGTCGTATATTATTCAATAATGACAATTATTGCAAGAACAATCCAGCCTCTGAGATTTTTTTATACAACTTGCAAAACCCGGCTGACATAGTCCTGCCTGTGTTTTTTATTTGCAAGGCGATCGGTTAAACGATATTGAAGTTGATGTGTTGCAACGACATCTAGCGTTACTTGTAAGTTAAAACAAAGTGGATAGCATAATAACCTTCACTGTTTTAGAAACGAAATTTGACCTGCATCCGCAACTTATCAGTGCCACTGGTTATAAGAGGGCTGGATCTTTTCTCGCTTAAAGGTTAAGTATTACTAGCCATTCAGCGAGAAAACACAGCTAGCGTTCTTCGGTTTTATACCGCGAGGAGTTAGATTACACGATAATTTAAGTTTCTAGTTTTACTTTTTATATTATAGTAATAAATATTATATCTCAATGTTATGTCATTAAATAATTTTATAAAGAATTTTAAAAGAACAGTTTGTTGTATTTCGGTGTTCTAGACTGCTGTTTATTAAAATAAATAAAATAAGAAGAAATCGTCAGCGTAGCATTGTGATGTGATGATGAGAAAAGTTATGGACAGAATTCTAATAAAAATGAAGAGAAGTCACATATACTTGTCTTAATTACATTACTAACAGATCGAAGTGGAAGAATTTAATTCAATAAATTTCATTTCTTGGCATTACTTTACGCGCATTTTAGAAACAAAATTTGATAAATTTTTAAACTATGTTAATAAATGGATTAAAATCTTATATATATCTTAAATGCATATCATAAACATTGCTCTTAATATTTTAATATATTGTCTTCATGTACCTAGATTAACATATTTACCAGTTTGGATCGTGTATTTATAATAACTATTACTTTTATGTATAGATTGTAAGTGAAATTTGTAATAATTACAGGATGAATGGCTCAATCAAATATATCATGTGTGTGAGTAGCCAACTCTTCTCGACGAATACTCAATAAATAAAACAAAAAAGTAAGTCAATAATTGACTGAGTACCACTATAACAACAACGTGATATACATTAAATTGGTCAATCAATGATAATGGCCTCATCACATTGTGATAAATGATGTTGAGATGCATTGGCCGGTCAATCCTGCAGGGAGAAAATAATGTAATATACTGTATTGTAACACCGTGCACTATTTGTATTGTAACTACCCCATATCATCCCGTGGGTGTAGTAAAAAGCGACAGAAGGAAATAAATCAAGAGATAATATGTAGCAGCGTTTACCTAATAACGACTAAGATTAAAAACTGTGTTTGCCAACCCGCTTGCTAAGCGTGGCAATATGAAAATTTTCCACCCTATGAAGTAATTTCAGAGAGAGGCCTGTGTTCAGAAAGGACTTTAGTAGGCTGTAACGGTTAAAATATACATATATTTATTTTCGAACATTAAATAATAATCACAATTAAGGCCTAATATATTGGTCTTAAAATTCATTAATTTACTAAAAGCATACTTTGATATTTCAAAGCTGCTTGATAATAAAATACACACGATTTTATTGCTTTAATAAAGTTAAATAACATTTATAAGTCTTATATTATAATTGGGATATGGGTTATGAAGCGTGTTCTCGTAATGCATAAATCTTATTTTGTTAATATTACAACAAACTATATAATGCTCGAAATTTAAAAATAATTATTTTCTGTACAATGATTAACTTAAAGAACCTCTTAAAAAGGATCTTGTTGGTGGATGAGACAAACACAATTGAAAAATGCATATACTTACCCTTTTATCGTTAACACAGTTCTATAGCTTTCGATTGCTATAATTTATATTCATTCTTCTAAGAGACTCCTAGAAAAAATAAGATACATCAACGCAATATCAATAAGGGTCGTAAATAAGAGGGAAGTCAAAAAGTTCGCGGAATGTAATTTAACATGAAGTTGCTTTTTTCAATCATTTTACTCCATTGTCTTCCGAATTTGAGCTTTATTTAAGATTTCAAGTTTCTACCTCATCGGATATAAGTTTGAAATCAATTATTAAATTCCACCTAGAAAGACAGACTAACAAGAAAATGATCTATAGTTCACCAGCAATTGTCTGCCTTTATTTGTAGAAATAACTTGCTATCTCAGTTTCAATCTGGCTTTCGGCCTGGACACAGCACGACCACTGCACTTTTCAAAGTCACAATGAACATTCGGGAGGGCATGGAGAATAGAAAGGTCACAGTACTTGTATTGGTTGATTTTACAAATGCGTTCAACATGATTGACCATGATATCCTCCTTGTCATGCTTCAAAATCTCAAATTTTACTGCTGTAAACTGGTTTTCTTCTCACTTTGTGGCCGTCAGCAAGCTGTCATTAATGGTCGTGACATATCTGACTAGTGTTAACTCTCCACTGGCGCAGAAGGTGGAATATTATCTCCACTTGTTCTTCATTTTAATTAAATTCTCTCAATCTTTACCATCACTCTAACATCTTTACGCTGATGACCTGCAAATATATGTTCAAGCAGACGAACTCTTTGTGTGATTGCCATTACAGACTCATATGGATTTAACTAACTCATAGTTGGTCTCGTTAGTTTGGTATTAGTGTAAACCCCAATAAATGCCAAGCTATAATAATTGGTAGTGCTCAACAATTGTGTAAGCTTGACGTCCATTGCGTTGCACCTGTCACGTTTGATAATTCTATCATACCGTATTCTGACAGCGTTAAAAATCTGGGTATCTACTTTGACACAACCTTAAGTTGGTCCACCCAAATTCAGAACATCAGTGGTTCTGTTTTCGCTAAGCTCAGTGCTTTGAACCGTCTCAGGAAATTTCTTCCGGTCAAGGTAAAGATAACTCTGGTGCAATCTCTTATTTTGCCTATTATTGACTATGCTGATGTATGTTTTCCTGATCTCAATGAGGTTTTCCTTGATTAGCCGGATCGTCTCATCAATAACTGTATCCGTTTTATTTTTCGTCTTCGCAAATTTGATCATGTATCCTCATTCCGCACTCAGCTTAAATGGCTTTCAATTCGTCAGCGAAGACAAATTAGGATACTTAACACAGTTTTTCTATTTTATTCGATAACCACTATCTAAATTATCTGAAACTTAAGTTTCAGTTTCTGCGGGACACTCATGAGAGACAGCTTCGTTCATCGGAGACTCTTGCTCTTTTTATACCCCTTCACCGTTCGAGTTTCATATCTTCATCGTTTGCTGTCCTAGCCGCGCGCCTATGGAATGACCTGCCTGTAAAAGAAAACCTACCTGTAAATAAACATTTAAGAAGAATGTTCCAGATCATTTTCTTAAAATTGCTTTACAACTGTTAAAAGTTTCGTCATTATTATAGGTGTAATCTCTGTATATTAGTTTCATCAGTATTTTACGTATCTTTATATATCTTGTATTATATTATATTTTCTTATAATATATAAATTTATATATTTGTATATTGATGTTTGTATTTATGTATGTATGTACAGTCTGTGGCCAATTGGACGTGCTGATAATGCAATTGGTGGTGATGCCTTACACTTACATTACGTCTGCAGGAACGGCAGTCTGGCAGGTGGTGGCGCTCATGGAGGGCTTTTTATTGCCAGTGTGCCTATTATTCGATGTGTTGCCTAAACCGTGTGACGTACATTCACTGTGGCTGGATTCGATCGTATTCTGTATGGCCTTTACACGCATTGACATGCGCGACTTCGGTCGATGTTTGTGCTTACGCACTACCAAGGGGCCAAGCCCTCTTTTACTGGTACGCCAGTTATTTTGCTGTGAACTACGGTCCAGTTCCCAACTTAACGTCCCCTTCCGGGAGGAAGCGTTGGTTGTTTGGCGCTCACCAAACACGGCGTGTGTGGAGCCGTGTGCCTCCCCCAGACCACCAGATACCAGATACAAGCGAAGGCCTTTTATCTGGTATTTGATATAAATATTGTGAGCCTTTTCCAAGCGGGATGGGATTAATTAATAAGAAATTGATTTGAACCTGTTATTGTTGTGAACCTGTTACAAATGGAGTAGGGACGATTTAAAGGTTCTTAACCCTTTTTGAGCACTGTCTTCGTGAACGGGGTTCTATAGCTTATAAGGCACTACCAACAGCTTTCGATTGCTATTGTGAATATTCATTCTTCCAAGAGACCCCTAAAAGAACTAAGTTACTATACCAACACAACGTAAATAAGGGTCCTGACTAAGACGATCACGCCATAAATTTGTTAAACGGCCTATATTTAAACCTTTAGAAAGATCAATATATGCGTAATATTCTGGTCATGTAAATTTTATATGTCTTAAAGATATAAATTCTAAAGAAAGAAATAAAGAGATGAGGAGGTGGGAGTCGTTACAATATCTTAAATGCATATCATAAACATTGCTCTTAATATTTTAATATATTGTCTTCATGTACCTAGATTTACATACTTACCGGTTCGGATCGAGCAAATATAGATTATAAGTGAAATTTGTAATAATTACAGGGCGAATGGCTCAATCAAATATATCATGTGTGTGAGTAGCCAACTCGTCTCAACGAATACTGAACTATTTTTTCATAAAAGATGACGTGATTGAATTAATATTCGAATTACTTATAAACAAATAAAACAAAAAAGTAAGTCAATAATTGACTGAGAACCAATATAACAACAACGTGATATACATTAAATAAGTCAATTAATGATAATGGCCTTATCACATTGTGATAAATGAGGTTGGAGGTGCATTGGGTCGGTCAATCCCTGGAGTAGGAGAAAATAATGTAATATACTGTATTGTAACACCGTGCAGTATTTGTATTGTAACAACCCCATATCATCCTGTGGGTGTTGTAAAGCTAAAGAATGAATAAATCAAGAGATAATGTACCAACTCATGCACACATACACAAACACACACACACACGCAGTTTTCACGCTTGTGACAACTATGACAAATGTCCTGGCAGGCAGGTTAGGCGCATGTATTCTGTGAGCGCGTGGTCCTACACTGCAAGAGCCCACCCATTCGTGCTACAACCATAATATAGCTGGAACATGGTTCTGCCACGTATAAATGTTTATATATACTAAAATGATAATTTTTGAAAGAGTATACATGCCACTGCAACTTTTATATTATTCAATAATGATAATTATTATTGAAAGAGCATTCCAGCCTCTGAGATTTTTTTATACAACTTGCAAAACCCGGCTGGCATAGTCCTGCCTGTGGTTTTTATTTGCAGGCGATCGGTTGAACGATATTGAAGTTGATGTGCTGCAGCGACATCTAGCGGTACTTTTAAGTTAAAACAAAGTGGATAGCACTCTTTTAGAACCTTCACTCTTTTAGAAACGAAATTTGATCTGCATCCGCAACCGCCGCCATTGGTGATAAGAGGCTGGATCTGTTCTCGCTTAATGGTTGTATTACTAGCCATTTAGCGGGTAAAGAGAAATATTATAGAGTTTCTAATCAGATAACTTACTAAATTTAACATTTCTAAAAATTTTATTTGCTTCGAACTTACCGACACGTGCCTGTTATTATAATCTGGCCGCTGTGAGGTCACTGACACGGCTGTTAATAAAGCATGTTGCGCGGCGAGCACCTCAATAGTGTGCTGGCAGTTTATGAATATTGCATTTCCCTTCTTGAATACCTAATAATATTTGATACGTTAATATTTATTTATATTTTATAATATCTTACAAATATCATTTTACGAAGTCACTTAACGAGAACAATTCTTAGACCCGCTAAGTATATGACGATGTTTTGACGTGATCTAACAGTTTCTGAAATTACGTTCATTACAATCTATCAGTCAACTACTGAACACAGGCCTCCCCACAGATAATCTCATAAGGGGGGTATTTGCCATACTTTCCATTTGTGACAGGCGGGTTGGCAACCGCAGTTTTTTTTTACTTTAGATCTACCTAGTTGTGGTTAAGAAGATGCTGTGAAGATGGAGCCACACCCACGGGACGATTAGGGCTAGTGGATATTCTTTTTACGCTAATACACATTGTTATTTGAATTACTTGAAACTTTATTTGTTACTTGAAATAGATCTGGAAAAAATATTTGAAAAAGGTTATTTCAAGCATAAAATATCCTAATTAATTCCAAATTTGCAACTATTTATAGGAGAAATTTATTACCTATGTATTTTTCATATGAAATTCTATTAGATAAAGAATATGTAACAGAAAATATTTTTTAAGTAAATTCATATTACAAGAATGTAATAAACAAAACAAAATACTTTAAATACGCGGCGTTTTGCGCGCTCCTCAAACTAAAAACCGTTAGCTGATGGAGGTCTTAGGTATATAGGAAAACCCAAAAACCCCATTCGTGATCAAAGTAGCGTCCACTATATGCCGACCAACTTAGTTTGATCCACTTATTTTGATCTACCTAATATCTTTTATTTATTCTGTAAAATATTTAGTAGTAATATTAAAAACATGGGAAGTTTATTGAAAAGTTAAAAAATTTGTCACAATTCAGTAGTCAAGAACAGAAATAAAAATAAGGATTGTTTATCGACGGTCGATAAAAATTTTGAATTACTAGATTTTTAAAACACAGCAGCATAACAGTTTAAGATAATATGTTATGTGTGTGGATTTATCAGGATTTTTAATTTTCTTGTATTTAGATTTTAATGTATTTATTAACCCAGCATTAATTTAATTTGTTAATAACACTTACGGGCTCTTCTTCACTTACCTGAAATAAATAACAAGTAATAAATATATTATAAAAATTACATCAAAAATCCAAAAATCCTCGATTCAAAAATATCAAAATTATGTTGAGTAGAGTCCCAGTCGCTTGCCACGCCTACGCACAACAAACAAAGCACTTGTAGTGCGCTGATGTTGATAGCTGTTATCGCCCGCGTAAATTACTTCCGGACTGATCTGGTTTTTATATTGCGAAATTATATACGCCGTGAGTGACTTGTAGCGATGTCTTACTCAAACGAGGAATATTTAATATGTTGATGTGTCTCGGAAATGACTGCAATTATGCAGAAGCATCGAAGATTTTTCGAGGAGCGCTTTGCTACCCACGAAATATACTTTCCGTCGGCGATGACGTTCCAACGACTTCAATATGTGCATGGCCGTGATCAACAAAGTTCAGATTCAGGAAGACTGAGAGATCGCATGACGACGACATTGAGGAGCACATTCTCGACATGTTTGGGGAAGATCCGACGCGGAGCACGAGCTCTGGCACGTGAACTAGGTGTGAATCATATGTGTGTTTGGGAGCCCTCAAAGATGATGCACAGTACCCGTATCATTATGGTCGAGTTCAGTGTCTTCTACCCAACGACAACGAGCCGAGAATAGACTGCCAGATGGTTTCTCGATAAGATTGAAGGAGATCCTGACTTTTGAACTGGCTTAATTTTCACGGATGAATGCTCTTTTAGTTAGAATAGGTGTATTTAACGCTCATAATGAACACGTATGGTCAACGAGTAATCCATATTCTTATAACCAAGCCACTTTGACACCGATGGAAATCAATGTTTGAGCGGGAATTATAGTTAAATTATTGGTCCGGTATTTTCTTGACCACACAATGAGCGGTGAAAACTATGATTTTTTATGAGAGAACTAAGCATTGAACTTGACGAATAAATCAAGACCTGTTCGTCGGCTGGTTTCAATACGATGGCGCACCACCACATTTCTCCTGTTGTAAGAAATTTTTGAATACTGAATTCGGTGTGCCAGTGGATTGGCCGTGGTAACGGTAAATTGGCCGGCGCGATCACCTGATCTCACACCTTAGATTTTTATTCTCAAGATTACAGTCATTCCAAAAACATGCGATACCGAGGCGGAAATGTACACGAATAGTCGCATCCTTGAAAAAGTAAACCGAAATATTGTTATGCAACGCGTGCGTTCAGACATTATAAGCCGGTGTCGCAAATGCATAGAGGTAAAGGCGGACATATTGAACAACATCTTCGTTGTCGTCAAGTAGACATTGTGATGAATTAGTGTTTGTGTATAATTACCACAATCGGTCGAAATATAATTTTAGAAGTCGTGATAATCGACCACCAAAGTGATAACAGCTGAATGATGTGCTGAGGTCACGATCTTAGTGCAGTTAGTGTAGGTAGACGCGCGAACGCGTGCGCGCGCCTCGTCTTTGAAGTACGCCGCCGCAGGTCGCCGCTGCTTGCTGTTTCGCTTTAGTTGCTTGATAATTCCAGGCAGAGGTAATCAATGCACATAAAATTTACAAATATTAATTATTATTCCTTACATATGAAATTGGCGTTTTGTACGGGAGGAATATAAAGTCATTTTTTTTTGTAAAATATATTTAACTAATCAAAGTATGCACGTTGTTATCTACGCACTTTTGCCATCTCAAAGGTAGTTCATTGATCCTTTTCTAAAAAAAACCATGGGGCGAGAATCAATAAACTCTTTGAAGGCGGTTGAACTGCCGCATCGGAGTTGAATTTTTTTCCTGTAAGAAGTTGTCCGAATTCCGGAAAATGGTAATCTGTTGGAGCAAGGTCCGGGAGTATGGGTGAGTCGTAGACATTCCAATTGTAGCTCATCTAACTTAGTGGTTGTTCGTTGCAGTGTGTAGTCTTGCGTTGTCGGGAAGCAGCAGTGGCCTGAGCGATTGACCTATCTCGGTTATTTAGCAGCGTTCTTCCATTCCTGGTGGGACCCAAACACCTACAAGTAACTTCTTCTGAGTCACTTTCGTTAGTGCGATGATTTATGGGTCTCCAGGGTAGCAGCTTACTGCGACGAGCGCCTGATTATCGTCGTCGATTATTCTTCTTTTCATCACAAGTAATGATGATTTAAAAACTTTTATTGTGCGGTTGAGCAAAGCAATACAGCAGTCGACGCGTGCTTCTTGCAAGTCGATTCACTCAATTCATGAGGTACCCATCGTTCAAGTTTTTACTCCTGAAAGCAGAACGAAAACGTTGAAACCAAAACTACTACTGCTTTTGTAAAACACCAGCGCCGTACACATCACTAATCCTTCGAGCTGTTTCTGCAGCACTGGTGCCACGGTAGTACTCGTACTGTAAATATACCGATATTTCATGTTTTCCATTGTGCAATAAGCGCAAATAATAAAGTAATGAGGAAAAACAAATGAATGACTGTTTTCAAAACTCAAATGTACCAGCTAAATGAATTTATAAATTTGAATTTGGAATTCTTAACCAAAGAGGTGATATTTCAGATCAAAGTGGTCAGCACGACAAAACGCTAATTTATAATGTAAGGCTAATATTATTTAATTAAATTTAATTTGATTATTTTTATGTCGAGTTTTCCGAAGTAAAGTTATTTCTATACGTTTGAATACTGATTTTGATAACGCACTTAACGGGAACCACAGGGTTTTGGTGACATTATTGTTAAAATGTATTATCATCCACAATAATTTTAGTTAAACTAAATTACTAAACTACGTAAAACTTACTAATGAACTACCAAGCCAACGGGCCAACCACCGATAATTATGAGAGCTGACTACCGAGCTAACTATGAGGAGGGCGCGTCACAGAGGTGACTGACCGCCTAGCGGCGGCTCGCGCCAAAATGTTGATCCAAACAGCACATGACGTACAGTCGCTACCACATCAACCCTCCCTTTGAAGAAAATATACAATTTTTAATAAAAAATTAAAATTAAAAGTAACATGCCCTTAAATCAATCCCTCTACCGCGTCGCGAGTTCTGCAGAACTACGCGACGCCGGCGACGACGGTGCGCCTGAATTTGCTGACATGATTATCAAACACAGAACAATGAAATGTTACAATGTACAGTTATAATTCATAACGAATGTTTATTTTAAGCTATAGATGTTAACTCGAATTTCAAATTACTAAATAGATAATTATCTTTCCAAAAACATATATGAATATAAAATGTCGAAATTTACCAAGAGTTTTAATTTAACCAAAGAATTAATATCAAAAGACTAAATGTTGACTGAATAATTTTAGTTGAATAAATCTTTCCTTATATATTTATTTATATGTCACCAGCACTAAACCCAGAAATAATATGAAAATATATTTTTAAACCGTCAATATATTCAGAAAGATTACAATTTCACTTCATAAAATAAAATAAAATTACATTCGAAAATTATATTGATTTAATTATTCACTGATTTATTTTCTTCATTCTATCACTATTTTCGGCACTTCCTGTATCTGTAAGGAAGATGGTGCTTGTTCCTATTTTTGTATATGAACCATCATCTGCTTGCTATCCATTTTTAGTTCTAGCATTGCATCTTCTCCAAATGAAATAAATCACCAGAATAATGATTACGATTATTACTGCTAAAAATCAAATACTAAGCAGCTTTAGATGATCTTCAACCATGCTGGCACTACTACCAGCTTGGGCGATAATTACTTCTTCTTACTTTGATTCTTTTCCATCTCTGGCCTACTTTTACGAATATTAATATTCAAATTATTACTTAAATTTTAATAATTAAATTTTTCCTTCCTTCCCCTGGACCGCCATATGGTGTTAACGTATACTGTCCATCTTGTTGAAATTATTTTTAAATTAAATTAAAATTTGGGTTAATAAATAACTTAAGAAAATAGGAGTATAAATCAAGTGAAGGTACTAAACTATTGAGAAGAAAAATTAGCAACCCTTCGTTTATACTGCTGTTCTGGTACTTTCTGGCGAATCACCCACCACGAGGTACTGTGAATTCTTTTGTTCTCACTTTTATAAATCAGTGCACGCGCAGAATACGCCATTTTAGCATCTGAGGACAAAGGGCCGTCATTGGCGACGAAAGTATAAAGTGGGCAAGGCTCTACCATAACCTATAACAGTATTACGCAATAGTGCTGTTTGTACCTGCAAAAGCGTTTATCTCCTAGTACTTAATATGGATAAGTATGACCGATCAACTCTGAATCTAATATTGATCGATTGAGCGCACACCATCAAATTTGTTACTCAGCCATAAACGGGGCAGAGAAAATGACTGAGCAGATTTTGTCACATTCAGAAATGATATAAAGTCAATGATTTCCAAATGTTGACTGAACATAAAGCTGAAATAAATAAAATACACTCTACTCTGATGGAAATTTAACAAATAATAACATAGCTTCTATAGCATTTCTCACTTCACAGAATGAGGAATTAAAACATAAAATTGAACAAATGCAACTTCAAATCAAAAAGATAAAGATTATATAACTATATTGGAGGATAAAATCGAGGATCTGCAACGCGAGAACCGTAAGACAGCCATAGAACTGAAAATGTTCCGAAAATCACTAAAGA
>JAGSMP010001652.1:0-17500 GCA_029286625.1 Parnassius orleans | reverse complement strand
ATTGATTTTAGCGCGTTGGCAATTCACCATCAAATACCTATGTCTTTATTTATATTCGGCCAAAATCTGTCTTAGTCATCTTACGAGACGCTCAGATTCCTGGATGCTTATGTTGTGAATTGAATTATAAATTATTTTTCTGGTACATACGGTCTAATTTTGCTAGTTGAAATTTCGCAATACAAAGATTATTTACTATTAGGCAATGGTAAGTTTTTAAATATCAAATGATTATTAGAATTACTTTTCATTTTTTCAATGTAACAATCGTTACACTGTGCATGTGCAAGTTCTCCAGTTACATGACGAATATCCGTTGTATATTTGCTGATGTATGCCAACTGACGATTGCGTCTAGGTGTTTCTGTACTGCTACCTATCACCTTTTTAAATGCAAAACAAAGTGGTTTATGATCCGTAAATAAAATTAAATTTAGCCCTTCAATTTCGAAAATATTCAGCTGAAAATACTTAGTAGTTCTCATCAGGTGTGTACTTTTTCTGTCCCATTCATTTTTTTTAAATACCCTAAAGGTTTCCAAATTCCGTTATGTTTTTGTTGTAGTACGGCACCTATCCGATATTTGATGCATCTGTCATCAATGCTAACGGAACGTCGGGGAGATGAGAGAAGTAACAGCCTTTGCAAATCAATTTTACAGTCATTCCTTGTGTCCAAATTACTTCAGTATTATTCTGTTTTTTAGATTTTTAAAATACTCATTTAATATGGCTGGATTTTGAATTGCAGGTATGTTGTCTATAGAAATTTAACATTCCTAGGAATCGTCGTAATTGACAAACAGTTCCTGGTTTCTGGAAATTAGCTATTACATTTACTTTTTCACTTAGCGGTTTAATGCCTTCTGTCGAAACTTCATAACTTTTTACCAAAACTACATTTTTGCAAATTAATTGTTATTCCAATTCTGTGAAACGTTCAAAAATTTCAATGTGTTGCTAGCAATGATAAGGTCATCTATGTAATAAAACAAAAATCTAACCTGTTAAACTGTATTTTGCATAAATCTTAGAAAGTTTGTGCTGTTTTTAAACTGATAATCATCCTCATAAATTTAAATGATCCGAAAGGTGTGGCAATTGCCGTTTATTCGATATCTTCCGGGGCCATCATGATATTTTGATAGGCTTTTTTTAGAACAATACGGGAAAAGATGTTTTTACCAGATAACAAATAAGTAAAATCTTGCAGGCGAGGAATTGGGTATCTGTCCGGTTTAGTTTGTGAATTTAACGCTCTGAAGTCACCACAAGGGCGAATGCTACATCTTTTTTTAACACGCAATGTAGCGGATTAGACAAACTACTACTACTAGGCCTACAAATACCCATTTCCTGCATCAATCTTCCCTTACCTTCTCATAACGTCCCACGGGAAGTGGTAGAGGTCGGGCATGTACGGGCGACCCCGAGGTCTCAATGTGGTGATAAACTCCTTGAAGGACATGGGCTTCGTGATGTCGGAAAACTATTTAATAAATCAGTGATTATCATCTACCGTTTTAATTGACGACTTATTAAAATTAATTAAAGTACCTGAGACATTAAAATTCGTGACCTTAAATCAATAATTAACTTATGGTGTTTCAAAAAATCTGCCCCTAATATGGGCTGTTTTACATCACAAATTACAAAGGTCCATCTGAGAGCTCTACGTAATTTAAGATCTAAAACTAATTTCACCATACGTTTTAATCTGTGTTCCATTTGCTTTGTAAATCACGTATTTCCTCACACCACTATTCACATATTTACTGCACGCGGAATCACGAAATATTAGCACCAGTGTTCAAAAATTCCATACCTGATGTGCGATCAGTCACTGATAACCGGTGATTCCCGGTTGCACGCAGCCTCCCACCGATGATGACTGCACCTTACTCAGTTTCCCGAACTCTCCTTCCAGCCAGGGTTGACGCACTTCGCTTCCTGTTTCGGAACCGGATATAGTAACAAAGCCAGTCAGGGCTTTGTGGTGTACGTCGAGCGCCTCGAGACGACTCCTGCACCGTTTGGCGCTGCGTCCACGGTTGTTAACGTTGCCTACCTTCCACGTGACCTCCAACTCGGATAGCCTGATGTTGAGTTTGGCCATCTCTCCAAGCACCACTACCGAAACTGATTGCACAACTGGTGTCATTCTCTATTTTACTCGCGGGATTAAATATAATATACTCAGTGAAGTAACTGAGGCGTCCTCCTTGGTAGTTTATTTGAGCCGCTCTCTAAAATTTTAGCACCAATAACACTGTGTTCGTTAAATTACGCCGGCAAATTTTTATTCACGTAGGGTCACCACTTTTATGTTTCTGGGTTGGTACTAGTTTAATATATTATTCGTAAAAGTTCACCCTTCGTGCACAACCATAATATATCTGGAACATGGTTCTGCCACGTATAAATGTTTATAAAATAATATAATTTTTGAAAGAGTATATTGCCACTGCAAGTCTTATATTATTCAATAATGACAATTATTGCAAGAACATTCCAGCCTCTGAGATTTTTTATATAACTTAAAACCTGGCTGACATAGTCCTGCTGCTTTTATTTGCAAGGCGATCGGTTAAACGATATTAGTTGATGTGCTGCGGCAGGATGTTGCTGCATAACATTCAGTAGTTTAATAACAGTATATTAAATTCAATACCGCTAGAGCGGTACTTAAAACTGTAAGATTGTTTTGTTGAACTTGTTGGTTAAAACAAAGTGGATGGCATAATAACCTTCACTGTTTTAGAAACGAAATTTGATCTGCATCCGCAACTTATCAGCGCCACTGGTTATAAGAGGGCTGGATCTTTTCTCGCTTAAAGGTTAATTATTACTACCCATTCAGCGAGAAAACACGGCTAGCGTTCTTCGGTGTTATACCGCGAGGAGTTAGACTACACGATAATTTAAGTTTCTAGTTTTAGTTTTTATATTATAGTAATAAATATTATATCTCAATGTTATGTCAATAAATAATTTTATAGAATTTTAAAAGAAGAATTGTTGTTAAATTGGTGTTCCGGACTGCTGGTTATTAAAATGAATAAAATAAGAAGAAATCATCAGCGTAGCATTGTGGTGTGATGATGAGACAAGTTATGGACAGACTTCTAATAAAAATAAAGAGAAGTCACATATATTTGTCGTAATCACATTACTAACTGATCGACGTGGAAGAATTTAATTACAATAAATTTCATTTCTTAGCATTACTTTACGCGCATTTTAGAAACAAAATTTGATAAATTTTAAACCATGTTAATAAATGGATTAAAATCTTATATATATCTTAAATGCATATCATAAACATTGCTCTTAATATTTTAATATATTGTCTTCATGTACCTAGATTAACATATTTACCAGTTCGGATCGTGTATTTATAATAACTATTACTTGTATGTATAGATTGTAAGTGAAATTTGTAATAATTACAGGATGAATGGCTCAATCAAATATATCATGTGTGTGAGTAGCCAACTCTTCTCAACGAATACTCATAAATAAAATAAAAAGTAAGTCAATAATTGACTGAGTACCACTATAACAACAACGTGATATACATTAAATTGGTCAATCAATGATAATGGCCTTATCACATTGTGAGAAATGATGTTGGAGATGCATTGGGTCGGTCAATCCCTGCAGTAGGAGAAAATAATGTAATATACTGTATTGTAACACCGTGCACTATTTGTATTGTAACTACCCCATATCATCCCGTGGGTGTAGTAAAAAGCGACAGAAGGAAATAAATCAAGAGATAATATATAGCAGCGTTTACTTAATAACGACTAAGATTAAAGAACTGCGTTTGCCAACCCGCTTGCTAAGCGTGGCAAATATGAAAATTTTCCACCCTATGAAGTAATTTGTGAGGGAGGCTGTGTTCAGCAAAGGACTTTAGTATTGTAATGGTTAAAATATACATATATTTATTTCGAACATTAAATAATATCACAAAGTTAAGCTAATATTGGTCTTTAAAATTCATTAAATTTACGAAAAGCATACTTGATATTTCAAAGCTGTTTGATAATAAAAATACACACGATTTTATTGCTTTAATAAAGTTAAATAACATTTATAAGTCTTATATTATAATTGGGATATGGGTTATGAAGTGTTCTTTAATGCATAAATCTTATTTTGTTAATATTACAACAAACTATATAATGCTCGAAATTTAAAAATAATTATTTTCTGTATAATGATTAACTTAAAGAACCTCTTAAAAGGATCTTGTTGGTGGATGAGACAAACACAATTGAAAATGTATACTACCCTTTTATCGTTAACACAGTTCTATAGCTGATTGCTATAATTTATATTCATTCTTTCTAAGAGACCTAGAAAAATAAGATACATCAACGCAACATCAATAAGGGTCGTAATTATTATATTCTCATGAGGAAGTCAAAAGTTCAGTGAATGTAATTTAATATGAAGTTGCTTTTTCAATCATTTTACTCCATTGTCTTCCGAATTTGAGCTTTTATAAGATTTCAAGTTTCCACCACTGGAAGTTAGTTTGAAATCAATTACAATTCCACCTAGAAAGACAGACTAACAAGTAATGATCTATAGTTCACCAACAATTGTCTGACTTTATTTGTAGAAATAACTTGCTATCTCAGTTTCAATCTGGTTTTGGCCTGGACACAGCACGACCACTGCACTTTTCAAAGTCACAATGAACATTCAGGCATGGAGAATAGAAGGTCACAGTACTTGTATGGTTGATTTTACAAATGTGTTCAACATGATTTTGATATCCTCCTTGCCATGTGTCAAAATCTCAAACTTCATCTACTTGTTAAACTGGTTTTCTTCCTACCAGCCGTCAGTGTCATTATATGATCACCTGGTTAAATTCACTGTCACACAAGGTGGAATATTATCCAAGCTATAACAATGTAGTGCTCAACAATTGTAATGTTTGATTTGTCCATCAAAATTGTTTCACAATCATGTATTCTGATTAAAAAAATCAGTATCTACGACACAAATATCCAAATTCAGAACATCGTGGTTCTGTTTCGCCAGTCAGTGCTTGAACTGTCTCAGGAAATTTCTTCCGGTCAAGGTAAAGATAACTCTGGTGCAACATCTTATTTTGCCTATTATTGACTATGCTGATGTATGTTTTCCTGATCTCAATGAGGTTTTCCTTGATAAGCTGGATCGTCTCGTCAATAACTGTATCCGTTTTATTTTTTCGTCTTGTGTTTTGATCATGCCTCATTCCGCATTCAGCTTAAATGGCTCCAATTCATCAGCGAAGACAAATTAGGATATTTAACACAGTTTTTCTATTTTATTCGATAACCACTATCCAAATTATCTGAAACTTAAGTTTCAGTTTCTGTGGACACTCATGAGAGACAGTCGTTCATCGGAGACCTTGCCTCTTTATATCCCTTCACCATTCGAGTTTCATATTCATCATTTGCTGTCCAAGCCGCGCCTATGGAATGACCTGCCTGAAAAAGAAAACCTACCTGTAAATAAACATTTAAGAAGAATCCAGATCATTTCTTAAAATTGCTTTACAACTGTTAAAAGTTTCTGGCTATTATAGTAATCTCTGTATATTAGTTTCATCAGTATATTACGTATCTTTATATATCTTGTATTATATTATATTTCTTATAATATATAAATTTATATATTTGTATATTGATGTTTGTATTTATGTATGTATGTACAGTCTGCGGCCAATTGACGTGCTGATAATGCAATTGGTGGTGATGCCTTACACTTACATTACGTCTGCAGGAACGGCGGTTGGCAGGTGGCGCTCATAGGACTTTTTTATCGCCAGTGTGCCTATTATTCGATGTAAGCGTTTTAAAACCGTGACGTACATTCACGTGGCTGGATTCGATCGTATTTGTATGGCTTTTACACGCATTAACATGCGCGACTTTGGTCGATGTTTGTGCTTACGCACTAACAAGGGGCCAAGCCCTCTTTTACTGGTACGCCAGTTATTTTGCTGTGAACTACGGTCCAGTTCCCAACTTAACGTCCTCTTCGGGGGGAGCGCGCTGGTTGGTTGGCGCTCACCGCACACGGCGTGTGAGGAGCCGTGTGCCTCCCCCACATTTTTTTAAAATGTGGGAGAGCGAAGCCCTTGTATCTTGTATTTGATATAAATATTGTGAGCCTTTTCCAAGCGGGAAGGGATTAATTAATAAGAAATTGACTGTTGTGAACCTGTTACAAGTCGAATAGGGACGATTTAATGTTCTTAACCCTTTTTGAGCCCTGTCTTCGTGAACGCGGTTCTATAGCTTATAAGGCAATATCAACAGCTAACGATTGCTTTCGTGAATATTCATTCTTCCAAGAGACACCTAAAAGAACTAAGTTACTATACAAACACAACGTAAATAAGCGTCCTGAATAAGACGATCACGCCATAAATTTGTTAAACGGCCTATATTTAAACCTTTAGAAAGATCAATATATGCGTAATATTCTGGTCATGTAAATTTTATATGTCTTAAAGATATAAATTCTAAAGAAATAAATAAAGAGATGAGGGGGTGGGAGTCGTTACAATATCTTAAATGCATATCATAAACATTGCTCTTAATATTTTAATATATTGTTCTATGTACCTAGATTTACATACTTACCGGTTCGGATCGTTAAATATAGATTAAAAGTGAAAGGAGACAGTTTTTTCAGTATGGAGAATGGGCCCACCACGAATTTTTAGTAACCTCAATGAAATTTATGTTGATTTATTCTTATAATCTATAGATTACAAAATTAATATTAGTTTTATCGCATTGGGACATTCTGAGAAATTAAAATTAAAATATGAATATCGCAATAACCTTAAAACAAACTAAAAGCGATTTTATAGTAATTCACCAATATTATGAGTTAGAATAGTATATAGAATAGAATATTTAATAATTAATAGTTTAAACAAAGTTGTAGGTACATTCAGTAATTATAGATATTTTAAGAGAGATGGAAAATCCTTTTAGCAGTTCCGAAATGTGCACAGACAAACAAACGTGGTGTGAGACTATTTTACAGGTATTAATTGATTAGTGAATATACATCACACACAACTATTACAGTAATTAAATAAATATGATTAAAGCCAAGATGAATAACGATAATATGTCTATTTATAATATTACTTTTAAATGCTATTTAGTAAGGAAGCTGTTTTGAACTGGTTGTATAAGAATAAACACAAAGTAAAAATGCCACTGATATATTGTTGTAGTTATTTCCAAAGCAGGCTAAGTGTAATCTAATAGTGAACAGACAAACAGACGGTGCGGTGTCAAGACTTTGTTTTAATATGTTTAGGATTAGTAAAGGTGCAGTAAACATTGTTTTAAAATATATTAACTGATTAGTTATCATACCCCAAACACCATTAAAGCAAAATGACTAGGTAATATCATGTTTATCTATGTCATACACACCGATAAATATGAAGTAAGATGTTTAAACTGGTTGTGTAAGGATAACAAAACACATTTATAATTTAATTGTATTTATTATTGTCAATCATTATCATTTCAAAAGATATTTTCAAATAATTGATAATAACATGAATCAGAAGTATATTATCAATGTTGTGAGATATGATATAAGACTGTTGTATCTAATATCCATATTTTTGTCTCTCCTCACGAGCAGCTCCCAAGATTTCAGCCTACAAGATGGCCACACATTTATTCTAAGCGATCCACCTGAAAAATTTAATGAATATTGTATAAGACTATATATATACTATACTTCAATGTCAATAAACTACATTTCCATATTTCTGTCAGTTTTGTTGTTCTGCTGCCTGTATGTTAAATAAATAAGAAATTATTATAAAATATACACCATTAATCAGCCTGAATATGATCAAATACAAATATAGTAGTTATGGATTTACATCACAATATTTGACTATGTAAGTTGTCTGATTTCTTATTTTCACTAGTTTCATGTAGAAAAGGATATTATTTTTATATTAATTATCTGATAGTAGATGACAAAATAATATTCCTTCGCAGAGTTAACACATCAGTCTGGATAACAAAGCATCTGATCAACAGAGGATAAACCATTACACAAGTAAAATGGCTTATCTAAGTTACAATACTTATGCAAACTGTATATTTTGTCTAGTACAACATAAGTACTTATTTACACGTAAATATATGTGCTATCTATACTGTCTATCTACGGCTGCATGGAATTCAGGATCCATGTTTGATGCCATTTGGTATTCAAGTTTATGGAGCAACTTGTTGAATACATATGTATTTATACCTAAATGCAGTTAAATGAATCGCTCTTCAAAGCCGATGAAGATACATCAATAGAAAAATTAAATCCTTCGACCCATAGATTCTAATTTTCTTATAACATACAGAAAACTTCATTTATGTATTTATTCTATCTATTATTTAATTTAGATTTACTAATAACAAAACTTTAATACTTTTGTCACTTTAATATACTAATAAGGTTCTAAGAACCGTGTTTGTTATTTTTTTTAGGTAATTCATCATAAATTATAGATCTTATTTAGATTTACTAAATTCTAGGTGTATAAGCAACTTCATACCACATACTATACCTTAGAGAGTAATTGTGTTCTGTGATACCACTTATATTAACTAAAACCATTAGTTTTCATTTTTCATTTCGAATGTCATTGGTAATTTTACCATATGACCACAGAAACATAAAAGGGAAAAATAGATATTATCCATTATATGTTAAACACTTGTGCATCGATGAGACGATATTTATTTTATTGTCTTAAACAAACACGTATAAACTTTTAGCTATTAATTAATTTGCTGGTTTGCACTAAAATTATTTTAAAGTATATAACAATTAATCATAGACTTTATTCTAAAGTAGTGATGCAACTCGAACTCTGGTTTTCACTGACTCAATCGAGTGAATTCAGGTAACTCGGTACTCGAGTGAAAATAAATTTTACTGAGTCCGCTTGCACTGAGTTACCGAGTCAACTCGACGCACCGTGTGGATTCAGAGCGCTAGATAGATGTCAGTCACTAATTCAATTTCATCATCTAATCAACCAATTCACATAGTGGCGCCGCGGGCGTGAAACTTGCATCTGGCATGTTGCAGTCAAATATGAACTTAGTTTGATTTATAATATCGTGATTGTGCTATCATTGTTATTTTTTACTGTATAAGTAGTGAAACATAAAAAGGTGATTTAAATATACTTGTTTGCTTAAAGTATGAATGATAACAATGAAACAACAAAACAAAATCGTCAGGGCAAAAAGCAGTTTATAGATTTTGAAATGCTACACATGTGTGTAGTAAATAAAAAACGTGGAAATACTACAAATAAATAAATAATAAATATTTGTATTTTATTTCATATTGTCACATATTATTTATTTAATAAAGGTACCTATTTAAAAAGTATATTAATATAGAAATTCCACTTTATATTTTATTAAAAACTATAATAAAAAAAACTTAAACTAGGAATTTAATTATCAAACAGTATTATTATTATTATTATTTAAAAATGCTTTAACTAAGGTAATCGCTATTATCAACTCGAGTGATAAACTTCAATCGATGCAGGGACTGTAAATAGTTAATTCTGCATAACTCAAAACTCGAGTACAACTACAGTGACATGATAAAACCCGAGTGACTCGAGTCACAAAATTCTACTGAGTCGCATCTTTATCTTACGGTCAATTCAGTGTCTGTCTACAATTTAGTGATGAACTTGACTTATTAATTCGAACAATTTATTGATATATTATGTAATATCAACAAGCTGATTAAGTATAATACGTGATAGTTAAATTATTAATAACATTAACTATGGCGCAAAGTAAGAGTGATATTATTTTATGAAAATTGTCTATACGCAAACCAATAAAATATAACTACCCATTGTTAAGTAATAATAATTATTCTTGACTCGAATGGCGGAACGAAGTGTCAAACTGACACAATTCGATCCGCCAATCGTTGCGTAACTCGAGTACTATTCGAGTTACTTGAATTTCAACTCGTTAACCTCGAGTCGAGTTTCTTCCGAGTTGGCATCATCTCTACTAAATTTTTTAAATATTACATTATCTGAACCAATGACAAGAACACAAATAACAAAACAACTCTTTTTCAGATTTCTTAATTCCGTTTAGATATTCATAAAATCTTTATGCTATTTACAATAATAAATTGGTATCTTTTTGTTTATAATACCATTATGGGTCGCGAAAATATTTAGTGGGCCCAAAACGATTGACTTTGTAATAATTACAGGGCGAATGGCTCAATCAAATATATCATGTGTTTGAGTAGCCAACCTGTCTCAACGAATACTCAACTGAACTATTTTTCATAAAAGTTGACGTGATTGAATTAATATTCGAATTACTTATAAAAATAAACAAAAAGTAAGTCAATAATTGACTGAGAACCACTATAACAACAACGTGATATACATTAAATTAGTCAACTAATGATAATGGCCTTATCACATTGTGATAAATGAGGTTGAGTGTGCACTCGGTCAATCCCTAGTAGGAGAAAATAATGTAATATACTGAATTGTAACACCGTGCAGTATTTGTATTGTAACTACCCCATATCACCGTGGGGTGTTGTAAGAAGCAAAAGGAAATAAATCAAGAGATAATATGTACCAACTCATGCACACATACACAAACACACACACACACACACACACACACACACACACACACACACACCTAGTTTTCACGCAGACAACTATGACAAATGTGTCCTGGCAGGCAGGTTGGGCGCATGTATTCTGTGAGCGTGATGTCCGGCAGAGCCCACCCATTCGCTACAACTATAATATAGCAGGAACATGGTTCTGCCATGTATAAATGGTTATATATACTAAAATGATAATTTTGAAAGAGTATACATGCCACTGAAACTTTTATATTGTTCAATAATGACAATTATTATTGAAAGAGCATTCCAGCCCTGAGATTTTTATAACTTGCCAAAGCCGCTATAGTCCTGCCTGTGGTTTTTATTTGCAGGCGATCGGTTGAACGATATTGAAGTTGATGTGCTGCAGCGACATCTAGCGGTACTTTTGTAAAACAAAGTGATAGTAGCATAATAACTCACTTTTTAGAAACGAAATTTGATCTGCATCCGCAACTTACCAGCGCCATTGGTGATAAGAGGCTGATCTGTTCTCGCTTAATGGTTAAGTATACATTCAGCGGAAAACAGAAAGATTTTAGAGTTTCTAATCAGATAACTTACTAAATTTAACATTTTAAAAATTTTATTTGCTTCTGAACTTATCGACACGTGCCGACATATTATTATCTACGGCCGCTGTGAGGTCACTGACACGGCTGCCAAAGCAAGTTGCTGCGGGCGAGCACCTCTCAAGGTTTGTGTAAATCGTTATACCTTTTAGAGACAGTTATTCTCTGAAAATTTAAATTAAAAAATAATAGAAATTATAATAAAATATATTTTTTAATAATGTGTTAAGTTTATGAATATTGCATTTCTTCTTGAATACCTAATAATATTTGATACGTTAATATTTATTTTATATTTTATAATATTCACAAATATCATTTTACGAAGTCACTTAACGAGAACAATTTAGACCTGCTAAGTATATGACGATGTTTTGACGTGATCTAACAGTTTCTGAAATTACGTTCATTACATCCATCAGTCAACTACTGAACATAGGCTTCCCACAGATAATTCACAGGGGTATTGCCATACTTTCCATTTCAGACAGGCGGGTTGGCAACCGCAGTTTTTACTTTAGATCTTCCTAGTTGTGGTTAAGAAGATGCGAAGATGGGAGCCACACCCACGGGATGATTAGGCTAGTGGATATTTTTCAACGCCAATACACATTGTTATTTGAATTACATTTGTCATAAATTTCCACTTTATTACTAAATAGATCTGGAAAATATTTGAAAAAGTTATTTCAAGCATAAAATATCGTAATTAATTCCAAATTTGCAACTATTTATAGGAGAAATTTAGTACCTATGTATTTTTCATATGAAATTTTATTCGATAAAGAATATGTAACAGAAAATATTTTATAAATTATTACAAAATGTAATAAACGAAACAAAATACTATAAATACACGGCGTTTTATGCGCGCTCCTCAAACTCAAAACTGTTAGCCGATGGAGGACTTAGGTATAGGAAAACCCAAAAACCCATTCTGGTGATCAAAGGTAGCGTCCACTATATGCCGACCAACTTAGTTTGATCCACTTATTTTGATCTACCTAATATCTTTTATTTATTCTGTGCAAATATTTAGTAGAAATATTTAAAAACATGGGAAGTTTAATGAAAGGGATGTTAAAAAAATTTGTCACAATTCAGTAGTCAAGAACAGAAATAAAAATAAGGATTGTTTATCGACGGTCGATAAAAATTTTGAATTACTAGATTTTTAAAAACACAGCAGCATAACAGTTTAAGTATAATATGTTATTGTGTGGATTTATCACACGATTTTTTTAATTTTTCTTGTATTTGTAGTATTTTAATGTATTTTTACTAATCCCAGCATTAATTTCATTTTGATAATAACACTTACGGGCTCTGCCTGAAGTAAATAAATAAGTAATAACTATTATCAAAGAATGACATCAAAGATCACAAAAAATTTCCTCTTTTCAGAAAATATCAAAATTATGTTGTAGAATAGAGTCCCAGTCGCTTTGCCACGCCTACGCACAACAAACAAAAGCACCAGTAGTGCGCGTGCGCTGATGTTGATAATGTTATCGCCCGCGTAAATTACCTGGACTGATCTGGTTTTACATTGCGAAATTATATACGCCGTGAGTGACTTGTGTGCGATGTCTTACCTAAACGAGGAATATTTTAATATTTTGATGTGTGTCTGAAATGTGACTGCAATTATGCAGAAGATCGAAGACTTCGAGGAGCTGCACCTTAACGAAATATACAATTTCCCGGCGATGACGTTCCAACGATTTGTTGTGCATGGCCGTGATCAACAGTTCAGATTCAGGAAGACTGAGAATGTACGACGACGATATTGAGGAGCACATCTCGACATGTTTGGGAAGATCCGACGCGGAGCACGAGTCAGGCCGTGAACTAGGTGTGAACCATATGCGTGTTTGGAGAGCCCTCAAAGATGATGGCCAGCACTGTATCATTATGGTCGAGTTCAGTGTCTTCTACCCAACGACAACGAGCCGAGAATGGATTACTGTAGATGGTTTCGATAAGATTGAAGGAGATCCTGAGTTTTTGAACTGCTTATTTTCATGGATGAATGCTTTTGTTAGAATAAGTAATCCGCATTCTTATAAACCAAGCCACTTTTGACACCGATGGAAAATCAATGTTTATGGGAATTATAGTTGACAAAATTATTGGTCCATATTTTCTTGACCACACAATGAGCGGTGAAAACTACGGACGCTTTGCGAGAAGAACTAAGCATTGAACTTGACGAAATAAATCAAGACCTGTTCGTCGCATGTGGTTTCAATACGATGGCGCACCACCATTTTCCTGTTGTGTAAGAAATTTTGGATACAGAATTCGGTGCCAGATGGATTGGCCGTGGTGGACCGGTAATTGGCCGGCGCGATCACCTGATCTCACACTTTAGATTTTTATCTCTAAAAGCGATTAAGCAGTCTGTATTCCAAAACGTGCGATACCGAGGCGGAAATGCGTACACGAATATCTGTTATGCAACGCGTGTTCAGAGATTATAAGCCGGTGTCGCAAATGCATAGAGGTACAAGGCGGACATATTGAACAACATCTTCGTGGTCGTCAAGTAGAATATAGTGATGAATTAGTGTTTGTGTATAATTACCACAATCGGTCGAAATACAATTTTAAAAGTCGTGATAATCGACCACCAAAGTGATAACAGCTGAATGATGTGCTGAGGTCACGATCTTAGTGCAGTTAGTGGAGGTGCGGATACGCGCGCGCGCGCGCCTCGTCTTTGATGTACGCCGCCGCAGGCCGCCGAAGACCGCCGCTGCTTGCTGTTTCGCTTTAGTTGCTTGTTAATTCCAGGCAGAGGTAATCAATCCACATAAAATTTACAAATATTAGGTCCTTACATATGAAATTGGCGTTTTGTACGGGAGAAATATAAAGTCAATGTTTTTTTGTAAAATATATTTAACGAATCAAAGTATGCACCGTTGTTATCTATGCACTTTTGTTATCTCATAGGTAGTTCAATGATCCCTTTACTAAAATAAACCATGGGGGCGAGAATCAATAAACTATTTGAAGGCGGTTTGGACTGCCGCATCGGAGTTGAATTTTTTTCCTTGTAAGAAGTTGTCCAAATTCCGGAAAAAATGGTAATCTGTTGGAGCAAGGTCCGAGGAGTACGATGGATGTCGCAGACATTCCAATTGTAGCTCATTTAATTTAGTGGTTGTTTGTGGTGCAGTGTGTGGTCTTGCGTTGTCGTGAAGCAGCAGTGGCCTAGAGCGATTGACCAATCTCGGTTGTTTAGCAGCTAGTTCTTCCTTCATTCCTTTGGTGGACCCAAACACTCACAACAACTTTTCTTTTAGGGCAGGATTTGGCTGGGTTCCAGGGTACAGACATTGCGACGAGCGCTTCCGATTATCGTACATTATCCACTTTTCATCACAAGTAATGATTTGATTTAAAACTCTTCATTATTGTGTCGGTTGAGCAAAGTAATACAGCAGTCGACGCGTGTTTGCAAGTTCGATTCACTCAATTCATGAGGCATCGTTCAAGTTTTTTACTTTCCTGATTGCTTCAAGTGGATTAATACAGTTTTGTCACTTACCCCAAAGCATGCAGCCATCTCTGAAGTGCTTTGTGATGGATCCGTTTCCACAGCCTTTAATTCTTCATTTTCCACTTTGATGTCCGGCCGTCCACGGGGTTGGTTCTGAAGGTCAAAATTTCCAGAACGAAAACGTTGAAACCAAAACGTACTGCGCTTTTTCGACACCAGCGCCACACATCATTAATCCTTCGAGCTGTTTCTGCAGCACTGGTACCACGGTAGTACTGTACTGTAAATATACTGATATTTCATGTTTTCCATTGTGCGGTAATAAGCGACGCCAAATAATAAAATAATGAGGAAAAACAAATGAATGACTATTTCAAAACTCAAATGTACCAGCTAAATGAATTTATAAATTTGAATTTGGAATTCTAACCAAAGAGGAGATATTTCAGATCAAAGTGGTCAGCACGACAAAACGCTAATTTCATATGTAAGGACTAATATATTTAATTAAAATTTAATTTGATTATTTTTATGTCGAGTTTTCCGAAGTAAAGTTATTTCTATACGATTGAATACTGATTTTGATAACGCACTTAACGGGAACCACAGGGTTTTGTTACATATTGTATAAGAATGTATTATCATTTCCACAATAATTTTAGTTAAACTAAATTACTAAAACTACGTAAAACTTACTACCGAACTACCTCTAACTACCGGTCTCACCACCGAGCTAATTACCGAGCTGACCACCTACCGCTAACCTACCGAGGAGGGCGTGACAGGAGGTGACTGACTCGCCTAGCGGCGGCTCGCTAAAAATGATGAATCCAAACTGTACACATGACGTACAGTTTTGAAGAAAAAAAAATATAATTTTTAAACAAAAAATTAAAATTAAAAGTAACATGCCCTTAAATCAACCTAACCTCTACCGCGTCGCGAGTTCGCAGAACTACGCGACGCCGGCGACGACGGTGCGCTCGAATTTGCTGACATGATTATCAAACACAGAACAATGAAATGTTACAATGTACAGTTATAATTCATAACGAATGTTTATTTTAAGCTATACATGTTAACTCGAATTTCAAATTACTAAATAGATAATTATCTTTCCAAAACACA
This sequence comes from Parnassius orleans, assembly GCA_029286625.1. Taxonomy (NCBI): domain Eukaryota; kingdom Metazoa; phylum Arthropoda; class Insecta; order Lepidoptera; family Papilionidae; genus Parnassius; species Parnassius orleans. Next base: position 1,549 of record JAGSMP010001652.1, on the reverse strand, counting down.
TATGAATATAAAATGTCGAAATTTACCAAGAGTTTTAATTTAACCAAAGAATTAATATCAAAGACTAAATGTTGACTGGAAGAAATTTAGTTGGAATAAATCTTCCGTTATACAAAATTTACATGTCACCAGCACACTCAACCCAGAAATAATAAAATGAAAATATATTTTTAAACCGTCAATATATTCTGAAAAAGAAAGATTAAAATTTCACTTCAATAAAATTAAATAAAATTATATTCGAAAATTATATTGATTTAATTATTCACTGATTTATTTTCTTTATTCAATCACTATTTTTATATCTAAAGAAGATGATAGTTGTCTCGTATTTTCGGTATATGAACCATCATCTTCTGTTTATCCAATTTTTAGTTCTAGCATTGCATCGTCTGTAAATGAAATAAATCACCAGAATAATGATTACGATAATTACTACTAAAATGCAATATTAAGCAGCTTTAGATGTTTTCAACCATGTGGCACTACTACCAGCTTGGGCGATAATTACTTCTTCTTTACTTTGATCTCTCCCATCTCTGGTATTTACTTTTACGAATATTAATATTCAAATTATTACTTAAATTTAATAATTAAATTATATATTCAAAATGTATTGACGTTTACAAAATGCGAATTGACAACGTATATTAACCTGGATACAATGTTTAGCCTAGCTGAAATCGAACCGGGGTCAATCACATGGCTGCCATCTGTTACACACGGCTGTGAAGAACGGTTAATTGGTTTCGACCATATTATGTCATCTGAGCGGCACCTAACCCCTGTATCCTCGCGGTCCTGCCCCTGAGGCCTAAAAGTACGGACGGTAATTCCTCCACCCAATTATCTTGAGCTGTCCAAAACATCCAAAACGTGCGATCCACGAATCATAAACATCTTTAGCAACGGTTTTGCCGAAATATCCTTAACTGGGACCGCTTCCGCCAACCCTGTCCCTATCAATCATCGTATCACAGTACTGAAATCCATCTTCCGTGATAGGTAACGGACCGACAATGTCAACGTGTATGTGTTCAAATCTCTTACACTTTTCAAAATTGGAAACAGTTTGCCTATTGATTTTAGCGCGTTGGCAATTCACCATCAAATACCTATGTCTTTATTTATATTCGGCCAAAAAAATCTGTCTTTAGTCATCTTACGAGACGCTCTGATGCCTGGATAGCTTATGTTGTGAATTGAGTTAAAAATTATTTTTCTAAATTTTTCTGGTACATACGGTCTAATTTTGCTAAATGAAATTTCGCAATACAAAGATTCTTTACTATTAGGCAATGGTAAGTTTTTAAATATCAAATGATTATTAGAATTACTTTTCATTGTTTCAATGTAACTTTCAATGTAAATTTCAATGCAAGTTTAGCAAAGTCTATTGTCGTGGGAGCGTATATTGTTTCAATTTCGACATCGTGTCAGCGATAACATTCTGTTCTCCAGTTACATGAAGAATATCCGCTGTATATTTGCTGATGTATGCCAACTGACGATTGCGTCTAGGTGTTTCTGTACTGCTACCTATCTCCTT
>JAGSMP010001651.1:0-56087 GCA_029286625.1 Parnassius orleans | reverse complement strand
TGACAACGTATATTAACCTGGATACAATGTTTAGCCTAGCTGAAATCGAACCGGGGTCAATCACATGGCTGCCATCTGTTACACACGGCTGTGAAGAACGGTTAATTGGTTTCGACCATATTATGTCATCTGAGCGGCACCTAACCCCTGTATCCTCGCGGTCCTGCCCCTGAGGCCTAAAAGTACGGACGGTAATTCCTCCACCCAATTATCTTGAGCTGTCCAAAACATCCAAAACGTGCGATCCACGAATCATAAACATCTTTAGCAACGGTTTTGCCGAAATATCCTTAACTGGGACCGCTTCCGCCAACCCTGTCCCTATCAATCATCGTATCACAGTACTGAAATCCATCTTCCGTGATAGGTAACGGACCGACAATGTCAATGTGTATGTGTTCAAATTCTTACACTTTTCAAAATTGGAAACAGTTTGCCTATTGATTTTAGCGCGTTGGCAATTCACCGTCAAATACCTATGTCTTTATTTATATTCGGCCAAAAAAATCTGTCTTTAGTCATCTTACGAGACGCTCTGATGCCTGGATAGCTTATGTTGTGAATTGAGTTAAAAATTATTTTTCTAAATTTTTCTGGTACATACGGTCTAATTTTGCTAAATGAAATTTCGCAACACAAAGATTCTTTACTATTAGGCAATGGTAAGTTTTTAAATATCAAATGATTATTAGAATTACTTTTCATTGTTTCAATGTAACTTTCAATGTAAATTTCAATGCAAGTTTAGCAAAGTCTATTGTCGGGAGCGTATATTGTTTCAATTTCGACATCGTGTCAGCGATAACATTCTGTTCTCCAGTTACATGAAGAATATCCGCTGTATATTTGCTGATGTATGCCAACTGACGATTGCGTCTAGGTGTTTCTGTACTGCTACCTATCTCCTTTTTAAATGCAAACAAAACGCTTTTGCACCTCAATTCTGCCGAGGCACGGCGCTCACACCTCTTGGCAAGGTGTTGACTGACTGCGCCGACGTAGCAGTTTTGTCACTTAACTGTTACGTCAGGGCGATGGATAATGTCACGTCCCTACGCTATTATTATTATTATACATTCACGACTAGCTTTTCACCCGCAGCTTCGCTAGAAGGTGAGTTTGAATTTAGGAACATTATTACATGCTGTTCCGTGTCAAATTTATAAAATTCGATCATTTCTATTAGACGTACATGATTGGTTGGTATTTGGCATAGATATAATATACAGGAATACGTGAATATATATGTTCAGAAACGCCTACTATTTTAAATCGGTGTGTCTTTCCGATGTATCCATAAGAAAGGTAAATTGTCTGGAATCAAAATTTATTATTATTATTTACATTTACTTTTACATCATTTATAATTAAAGTTCATTTAGTTTTAACAAAATAATGATGAATTTCATGGTCTTTAATTAATTTACGGTATAATGTTTATTAGAGATATTTTATTCATCATTGGTCATTTTAATATTGATTGGCACCATAAAATTGATGTAGATATTTTTACGTTCGGTAGACTTCAAATTTTATAAATGATGTATACTACAATGGAATAAAACCACGTATGATTTATTCGTTAATTTTAACTTTTTACGGGGTTTTTACGCATCTTTGATGAAAGTTCCATAAAACCCGCGTAAAAACATATCGTTGATGTAAAGCACCGACGCTTGGAAGTCAAAATATGTCAACATGTTTAGTATCGTCCCAATATTATATCGGATTTGATAGACATCAAATCCTTGCAATAGAACACCGATTCCTACCAATGATGATCTGCGAGGCTATTGAAAAAAGAACATTCTAATTTTAATAGGAAGATGGCTGAGTGCTACCATCTGCTAAGGACCCCATAATTATTAAAAAATTAAATTCAACTCAAGCATACTACTGCATTTATTCTATTCTATTCAACTATGACATCAGGTCGTCAAACACCTCGGTCATCCTTAAAATAGTTTTATTCCTTACAAATTTTATTCACAGTTGCAATAGAACACCGATTCCTACCAATGATGATTCGCGAGGCTATTGAAATTAAAAAAAAAACATTCTAATTTTAATAGGGAAGATGGCTGGGTGCTACCATCTGATAAGGACCCCATAATTCATAAAATTAAATTCAAACCCAAGCATACTACCGCATTTATTCTATTCTATTCTATTCTTATTCTATTCTATTCTAACTATGACATCAGGTCGTCAAACACCTCGGTCCTCCCGTGACTATGGGTGCTGTAAAGTGCCCAAAACATCGGGAATTGTAAAACGCGATAAAATCCTTAAAATTAGTTTTGTTCCTTATGAATTTTATTCACAGTGAACGTGGGAAGTACTACACTCATGAACGGGAGTATAAAAATGTTCGTCTTGTTGTGGCGGTGAAAGAGAATCCGCCACCTCATATCGTCCCGTTGTCGCCTCTTACATAGGAAAACAAATAGGAGATGGGCAGCATCATCTTCCTGACAACAGATCGAAATAATAATAGCTGCGGTTGCCAACCCGCCTACCAAGCGTGGCAACTATAGCAAATATCCAGCAACTTGACAATTTATGGGGGAGGCCTATGTTCATTTCAGTGGACTTTTGATAAGCTGACGATAATGAGTTCTACTCATCTTTGCAACCCTTAATATTTACGGTAGAGTGAAAACAAAAAAGTAACATACCCGAAAATATGAATGAAATAAAAACTGCATATTGCCCCATAAAAGCAAAAAGTAGCAGCTTACGCTACACTACTGGGCACAGGCCGCAGAGACTTTTGGCCAAAGTGTTCGCTGCGCTGATTCCAACGTAGGACGTCCTCAACTGGGAAACTTCTCAGATATGCAGGTTTTCCTTCACCGCCGAGAACGTGGTAAATCAACACTTCAAATTGCAATTAAAATATATGCTAAAATATATAATAATGCTTACGTATCATGAAATTTAACTTTTAATCAGTGTGATACAGTTTGATCAGTTTGGTACCGCCTTTAACAAGTAAAATAAAATGAATCTTTTTTAGTAAAATCTGCTTTCTTTAATTAATGTATTTTTCCGCAAGAGCCTGTTCATTTACATATACTCATATGAGCTATGAAACCAGGACTGTCACAAATATATTAATATATTGTCTGAAAATATGAAAGTTAACTTAAATTACAAACTGATTTATAAGTACGAGTAAAAAAGTAAAGTAGCAGCTAATATATGTCTCACTACTGTGCATAGGGCTCCTCATTACCTATAGTGTTTTGTGGGCAGAAAAATAGAGTATGCTGCATTGCTTCAATGTATATTAACGGTTTTCACACCTCCACGACTATTTTAATTACTCAGACATCTAAGTTTCTTCACCACTTTAACGGACACGTGTTAAGTTGGCAAGTAAAATTTTCTATAACAGATTCATCCTCGAGGGAATCGTACACGTTTTGCTACACGGCCCTCGTATTTGTTTAAATACATTATAAAACTGAAACTAAGCTGCATGATTGTTGACCACATCTACCTAGTAATTACACATCCAACGATGCCACGAACGAATTTTCAATTATTTACATCGTATATTCAGTAGCATTCTATTATTTAATTTTTTCAGTGACTTACAAATTTAGTTTATTTAGAAGTAAGTAGATGGTGCTATAATTAGATGAAATAATAAAAGCCAAAACTATACTATCTAGTAATATTATCGATAGAAGCGAACATTTATTTATTATATCAGTAAGGCATAAAGTGATATCAATTCTGTTAAAAGTTCTGTTTCTCTTAAAAAATACGCTATCAGCGCCGCTAGCGGTGAAAAATGATGTAATGATATCGTCATATGACCATATCATGAAATAGCAACGTTGTGTTTAGTTATTAATATCTTCGAACGATTTCTATTCATTGATTTGCTCAAGCTATATCATGACATGGTCAAGAAACAGTGTTAAATATCATGAAATGACCACATCATTTCACGAAATGATAGACTACTTTATGATATATGATCAATTCTACGATCTGGCCGCGACACATATAAAAAAATCCCTTTAATAAAACTATAATGATAATAAAAAAATTGCAATAATTGCAGACAGACCAGTTTTAATTAGTTTATGTACATGTAGATTAGTAATCGAAATAAAAACCTTATAAATTTCATATTTTGATAGGCGTCACTATTATCTATTGAAATTATTATGTTTTTAAAATAAAATAACAAAAATACTAAAAACTAAACGTTAGAATTTTCAATATTTTCAAAATCTAATTATATAAACATATAAATGTAAATTATTTATATTATTTAATTTATTAGTGACGAAGGCAAAATATTTACTTTTCCATTTGATGATAGATCGCAGTTTTGATAACTAAATCGGTGTAGTTTCAAATTATTTTACCAAGCTTATAACTATATTTTAAACTTTATTTATAAATATGGTCACCGTCATCCTGCCTATAACTAAGATATAATAGAAAATTAACATCTAAAGGAAGGAAAATATTAACCTTCTTTCTGAAATTCCGTAATCGAATAAAAAGTAGCCTATAAGTTGCCCCGGGTTACTAACAATCACTTACAAAATTTCATGTAAATTGGCTTTTGCGCGAATCCGTAATGCACAGAAAGACAGACAGACAGACAAAATTCTAAAACCACTAATTTGGCTTCAGAACCTTTTATTTAGTCTCCTGGACTTGTTTTTCAAGAATATATTAGAATTACAGACAAGACTTTTCTACAGATTTATTATATGTGTAGATAAGCTCTCAATTTAAAGCATTACTTATGTATTTAAAACTTCAAGCAATATGTGTAGAAATGTAATCTTCAAGCTTAAGTTTCCGCAGACGTTTGCTGCGTTTTTCTATATGTAATATAATCTTTTAATTCTATTTTTATATTTCATAACGGTCATTTTAATTTATTGGTTTTACGCAGTAACTTGACTAGACTTTTACAATCATTTGTTTCGATTCATATTAGAAGGGTATAACCTGTGGTAGGGACATACGAAAACAATCACTCCATCTCACATTATGAGTATCATAACAGTTGACTTAGTAAATGCACATAAGGTCATGTTGCTGTAACGGTAGATGCTATTATAACCATCTCAGTTTTCCTAGATATAAAATCAACAAAAGCGACCAGCGACGAAAAGATCAAAAAATGGAGTCAATTCTGTGTCAACCTTTGTCAGTGAACGAAACATCGATTTCAATAATAAAAGTTTTAGCAAGTGACAAAAATCGTAAGTATAAGTTATACCTCGTTTCCATATTAACAGCTTATCAAATAAACCCTACGCAGATTAAATTAATTTAACTTCGTATACTGGTACTTTAGCAACCATTTTATAGTATTTTACTCCAGTCGAAACAGTTATTACTTATTAATATATAATTTGACTGTTGCAGCTGGCATTAAAATTATGATATTAAATAGCATCTTGCATAACCTTTCCGGTTTTTGGAACTCCATTTATGTTATGTCTTTGAAGAATTTGTCAAATGTAAGTATATTGATTGATTTTGCTAAGTTTACCACACTAAGCAGGCGCGATACTAATAACTCCTTACAGGTAAACCTTATAATCAGATTCACATGCTGAAAATAATAAAGATAAAACTTACGTGTCCAATAAATAATTTATTATACATTTATTTACATAACATAATATACAATATAAAGTTCTTATGGATCTCCATCCGCGGCTGGTCGTTGCTGCTGGGATAAGAGGGCTGGCTCTTTTCTCGCTCATAGGCTAAGTATAGCCATTCAGCGGGAAACGCAGCCACGTTCTTGGCACGATACCGCGTGGAGTAGGACTGTTTGATAATTAAATAACTAGTTTTTTTATTATAGTTTTAATATTGTATGTAATAAATAATTGTATTTTAAGTTTACATCAAATTAGTAATAAATTAACAAGAGACATCCAAATTCATTTTATGCGTTTCAGAAAACACGTCTATGAATAAAATTGGCCAATATTAGATAATTGGATAAATGTCACGGTAGGGAGGTATGGTAAATTATGTCCGCTATTTTACATTCCCAGATGAATAGAGACTTCTAATCAGCAGTGAAACGTGCACTATTTTTTTTGAGTTCTAAACTTTTTTCCTTGTGTCTATTAAATATTGATATATAGATAGAGATACTGGTTGTAATTAAAAAAATATATTATGCCCATAAATTTATATTTGAATGCAAAGAAAGTATTCTTAAATATTAGCAAGACAGTTTTCATTACAAATTATTTGAAATGCTTCTAATAAGATTTTATTTAAAAGGGTGACAAACAAGCACGCGATTCACATTGTAGCACGCGGATGCTGTAGTCCTTTAAGCCTACGTCTGTCTGAGGACTAAAATGTATTTTATATGTATTAATTTACTCACTATGCCAAACAGCAACAGTATGCTGCTATTTTATGATGGCACAATAATGATGGCTTCCATTTGGTGAGTATCTTAAGAAAACCCTTTAAATAATAACGGGGCATCCCACCTTAGTTATCTTAATTGACAATGCATCTACATCCAATTGACTACAGCAGTCACTTATCATCACCTGGACTGTGTAGTCATTTGAAACCATAGCAGTATTAAAATGTGGCATTGCGGTATGATTCGTGTGTAGCCAACTCTAACAACGTAAGGATACAGATGCGTTCATAATGGCGCCGATAGTAAAAATTTGGGTGAGGCACCATAGGCATTTGAAAGATACATTAATTACTGCTGTTTAAGAAAAATGAACGATTCTTACTATGAAAATATAGGTCTTCATTTAAAAATATAGGTCAGAATTCCAAGTGAATATTACTATCTCCGACTATTATATTGTACGTCAGACCTTGATCACGTTCAGAAATTCAACGCTCGAAATGAAAATACTGCGATGGGTACGCTACGTTATGATGCAAGAATGCATACGTAACGAGAATATTCGACAAAGTCTTACAGTACGTGACCAGGTGACTAAGCTATGGAATGTTAATTGCGGCGGATCTATGTTGTGTTAAACTTTGAAGTAATAGTATACAAATCCTAAATATTTTTATATAAGTTAGGCTGACAAACCAATCCGAAGATTTTTGTTTCGTAGAATAAGGTTACATAGCACAAAGTCACCTGATGATAAGTGGGTACCAGTGAAAAGTGTGTCCGGCTATCATCACTAACCTTACGAATCACATCAGCATTATGTTTCTATTTTGCGCTGGTCTTTTGTAGTTTTCTGTGCACATTTTTCTAACTGAAGAACTTGGCATAATAGTTTATAAAATGGGAATTAGACTAACCGGTATCGTGATTGCGGGAATAAGTTGGATATAACAACTTCTCCTAACGCCAACCTCACCTGCTCGCCACTTCTCCCAATAAACAAGTGGGGCTCTAATGACCGAATAATGGCAGTGTATCCTTTCGAAACGCTTAACTCAAATTCCGCAAAGAGGTGATGGGAATCAGCGTCACCAATGTGGCTTAATGGCAGAATAAGGAATCTTTTATAATATGCATTCTCTTATTAGGTCATTTTCAGTAAGATCGTTTTTAATAGTGGAAAAAAAAGGGTAAAGGATTGAAGAAAAGACAATTCAAGTGAAAATAAATGAAAATAGAGATATAGCTATTCCGTATGTATATGCCTGATATTCTATCAAAAATGTAGGCAGTAATATTTTAACAGGTACTGCACATAAAATTTTATTCAAAATTTCACTGACTCAATAATATCTATTTTAGATTTTGTTTTAACAAAATATTACAAGGTTTTTAGTTACATTATTGTATTTTATATTTTGACTTTTAATTTTTAAATATAATGAAAAATATAGTTAAAAATGCAACTAAACTTTCGCAACGAAGTTATCTTTGTTCATTTAAGGTAAAGTACATATACATCCCACTACTGGGAACAGGTCTCTTCTTGTTTGCGAGGAGCTTGTTCCTGTGTTTTGTTAAAATGGCAAAATGAGGATACGCTATTAAAAATAATAAGATGTTAGTGGAATATGTCAAATTTTCTACAAATGCCAGCCGCATATCTGCTACTTGATGGAGAAGGATATTGTGAACAATTAATGCTGAAAATCCATGGAAAAGGTTGAATCTAAATTATGAACTGAATTTAGTAAGCAACACACAAACTAATAAGTGGTACTACAGAACAGACGATATTACTTGCCTTACGAGCCTTGGAAGTTGATACTGACTAAACGTATTTATTAAATAGATACTCCTTGATACTGATGTTAATTTTTAGCTTTTAATTTATCTTAGGTCTATGGCGAGAGCATTAATTTATTTTGCCTTGCGTTAAGCAGCGCTACTATTCCATTTATTAGTCATATTCTTAGAGTATATATAGATAGTTAATTATAAGGTTTTGGCAGATCAATAAAACAGGCATGAATTTATAAACGATATTTATCAATCAAACACATAAATCTAATCAATTTACTGCCCTTAAAAAGGGTTAACTTATTACATTTGTCGTTTTGATGTTTAGATTGTAGATCGTAGTTTTAAATACAAGATAATCTAATTTCATATATTTTTGATTGACATCAAATCGTATGCACGTAATTACGTAAGTACCCACGTACTGTAAATAACTACTGCAGCTAGTTTTTAATTGCTTTAAATAAGTGTAATCCTTCAAACTTGAGCTCTGGTGTTGCACTCCCAACCAGCTTGTGCACAGTCCAAATTTCAAAAGGATAGAACAAAGGAAACTCCTGATAATGGGCTCCTCGTTTTTTTATTGCTACCACCCATTTATTTGCCAATTCACTGCTTTTCGGAAATCTGAAATTAGAAAGGATTTTAACTATACTTACGTTTATTTTGTACCTATATATAACTGGAAGGACCATACCTCACAGAATACCAGCGTTAAATAGCAGCTTAATGCTACTATGTTTCGTATGGTGAGTGAAGAGACTGGGGTCCTTTTACTGCTCTTAAAAACCTCTCAGAAATGAGAGGAAGCCGTGCCAAGAAGTTTTCATTATTATTTATTATCTTATTTCATTTCTCCATCCATTACAGCCTATAAAGTCCATTACTGATCATAAGGCTTCCCAGATTGCCTCATAGGGTTTAGACAAGGTTGACAAATTGACAAGTCTGTCCATCTCCTCTTTCATTTTCCCACTGTCGCCTCTTATGACACCCACGGGACGATATGGGTTAAAGTGATTAGAGCATCGTGTATAACTGTTCCCCCCGTCAGAATCCTATTTAAATGAAGGAGGGCCTGTGCCCAGCCTACTTATTTTTTTTTACTTTACCTCTTATCCTCAACGCTTATTAATTTGTTATATAACTTATTACTATTCAATACTATTTTAAAATTCGTACATAATAAAATTACATTAATGAAAGAAAAAGTTTTACAATAAAATGGTCTTTTAGCCTTCTTAAAATTAATATTATAAATAATAATCACGCTGGTACGCTATTTCACGCTGGTATTCTGTGAGAGCGTGGGCCTTCGCCGGTCGAGGCGACAGATCAATGCTCTAAAACTATAATATAGCCGCAGCGTGGCTCTACCACGTTATGGCTCCATCATGCCTACGACTCATCTGGTATCATAGATCTTTATCAACGGCGGCGATCACTTACATGGTAAGTCTATGAAATAAGCCCCACTCTCGTTTTGGAGCAAAAATCTGTAAAGAAAATTATGATACATAAATTGAAAAAATTAGCTAAATTAGATATTTTATATTTATATAAAATCTTAAAATTATAGCTGTCTGAAAAATTAAATAAAAGAATATGTTTCAAAATGGAAGAAACCTTACAAATTCTTTTGTTGAAAGGAATTGGATACGTCGTTCGGACTCTTTTCATAACGGCTAACGTTAAGGGCCAGCTAAAAATATAACAAAGATTCCGTGCTACCGCTATATTTGCAGAATGTTTATGTAGCAAATATCTCTTTTCATTAAAAAAAATAGAAAATCTTATTTTGAAGAGAACTTCCAAAAAGAATTGGTTAATACAACATGCTATTTACGTAGTAAAGGAGAATATTCTTACTTTAATTGCACGCGATGTGTCCTGTTGATTAGGCAATTATAACAGCAAAACAATAATTTAATAAACAATTTACATGTGTGCATGCCTCACCTTTTTGTTCGGAGACATTGTTATTAATAAGGAAAAGGATTTAGACATTGGTAACAATAAGGAAAAGGATTTAGCAAGGCATTAAGAAATTGGAAAGATATCGGTGCCTCAAAACCGTGTTTTATGGTAATCTTTGGTGGACGATTATGTTCATTTATAACGGTGATGATGAAAATGTTATGCCGTAAGTTGGCAGCATATGAATTCCTTGAACCTAATCTTAACCAATGAGTGTCATAATAGTTAACTTATGGAATACCTGAAATATTTCGTGGTCTCTTATAGATGACAGTCTGTCCATCATCTATGTATAGAAGACTACAAAAAGGCCAGACCGGCGATAGTACGCAACATTCTGAATGTAAGAAACTAGACGTGACAGTTACGGCAAACCCACACTACTATGAAAAAGGCTTATATCAAGCCTTACAAATTGAACATTGCTGGTGGTGAAATTATACTCACCAGTCTTGCGTAAATTATAGTACATATAATATCATAATCACATATCATAATACACGCATACGTAAACCAGAAAACACACGAGCACAATTAGATAAACATATATATATATGTGGGAGGGTGTACATGTGATCTTTTGTTTTTGTTACTGGGTTTAATCATAATCCACTCATTAAATAAGGTCTATACTATTTAGAGTTTATGCGCCAAGTTCCAAATATTTAAGAATTCATATCGACAGCACAGGAGGTTATTTACATTTATTTTCGCCATCGTTACAGCCCTGCAAACAAGGAGATGGGCAGCGGCGTCTTCCTAGCAACAATTAATATAAACTGAGAATGCCAACCCGCCTGCCAAGCGCGGAAACTGTGGCAAATATACCTATGGGAGAGACCTATGTTCACCGGTAGACTTTTGATAGGTAAAGCCCTTCACAAGTCCACTACTGAACATAAACCTAACCTAAGAAATACCACAGATGTGATATGTTCGGGAGATTACAACACCGTATACAACCAATGCGTTTTACCAGTGATGACATATGGAGCTGAGACGTGGTCCTTCACTGCTTGCAATATGAGGAAGCTCAAGGTCACACAGCGAGCTATGGGGATGGCACGCTTGAGCTTCTTTGCATGATAAACTTCGTAATGAAGTTATCCGCATTAGAACTGGAGCAACCGACATAACCCAACGGATCAGTGTTGAAGTAGCAAAGGGTCAGACGTAGGTCGAAGAATCGATTACATACCGGTAAGTGAAGTATACAGCGGCCCTACAATAGATGGAGTAACGACCTATTAAAAGATGCAGTAAGCTTTAGACCGTGCTTTGTAGCATTCCTTGGGGATGAAAGATCCGACTTATGATGATGATGATGATGACGAAATAGAAATACCACAAGAAACAGTCCTTAGTCTCTATTATCTTCCTTCATGTATTATAACGATATATTTTCATGCATTTTTTTATAGGATAAGGGTGACAAGCGAGCATACAGTCCACCTGATGATAAGTGGTTGCTGTAGCCCTTAGACATCTACATCCATCCTCATTTGCGAATGAATATGCAGATGCGTTGTCAGCCGTGAGGACTAAGATGGAATGCCTCTTTTCCAGTAAAAAGGGTCTCTGGTTCTCTACATTCAACATACGAAATACAGCAGCATTAAGCTGCTATTTTACGCTGGTATTCTGTGATAGCGTGGTCCTTCCCTTATCGAGCCGACCCATTCGTGCTACAATTATACAATTAACATAGCTGCAGCATGGCTCTACTACTTTGAAATGCATTATTCATATGTACCACTACACTATTGGGGGTAGTATGATCGTTATAAAGACATTATGATAAAATTATAATTAATTATGGTAATGGACAAAATATACATAATAAATATAACACTGAAATCCTTTAGAATTATTACTCTACTCATATTTGCAACCCTTAATATTTACGGTAGAGTGAAAACAAAAAAGTAACATACCCGAAAATATGAATGAAATAAAAACTGCATATATTGCCCCATGAAAAGTAAAAAAGTAGCAGCTTACGTACATGTCACTACTGGGCACAGGCCGCAGAGAGTTTTTGGCCAGAAAAGTGTTCGCTGCGCTGATTCCAACGCGGGATGAACTCAACTGGGAAACTTCTCAGATATGCAGGTTTTCCTTCACCGCCGAGATCGTGGTAAATGGACACTTCAAATTGAAATTAAATAAGCATTATTATATAATAAAATATATAATAATGCTTAAGTATCATGAAATTTAAATTTTATTCAGTTTGATTACCGCCTTTAACAAGTAAAATAAAAAGAACCTTTTTTTAGTAAAATCTGCTTTCTTTAATTAAAGTATTTTTCCGCAAGAGCTTGTTCATTTACATATACTCATATGAGATATGAAACCAGGACTGTCACAAATATATTAATATATTGTCTGAAAATATGAAAGTTATCTTAAATTACAAACTGATTTATAAGTAAAAAGTAAATTAGCGGCTAATATACGTCTCACTACTGTGCACAGGGCTCCTCGTTACCTATAGTGTTTTGTGGGCAGAAAAATAGAGTATGCTGCAATGCTTCAATGTATATTAACGGTTTTCACATCTCCACGACTATTTTAATTACTCAGACATCTAGGTTTCTTCACTACTTTAACGGACACGTGTTAAGTTAGCACGTAAAATTTTCTATAACAGATTCATCCTCGAGGGAATCGTACACGTTTTGCTACACGGCCCTCGTATTTGTTTAAATACAATTCATAAAAACTGAAACTAAGCTTTTGCATGATTGTTGACCACATCTACCTAGTAATTACACATCCAACGATGCCACAAACGAATTTTCAATTATTTACATCGTATATTCAGTAGCATTATATTATTTAATTTTTTCAGTGACTGTATCATGAAATAGCAACGTTGTGTTTAGTTATTAATATCTTCAAACGATTTCTATTCATTGATTTGGTCAAGCTATATCATGACATGGTCAAGAAACAGTGTTAAATATCATTAAATGACCTCATCATTTCACGAAATGATAGACTACTTTATGATATATGATCAATTCTACGATCTAGCCACGACATATATAAAAAAATCCCTTTAATAACATAATAATGATAATAAAAAAATCGCAATATTTGCAGACAGACCAGTTTTAATTAGCTTATGTACATATAGATTAGTAATTGAAATAAAAACCTTATAAATTTTCATATTTTTGATAGGCGTCACTATTATCTATTGAAATTATTACGCTCTTAAAATAAAATAACAAAATTACTAAAAAACTAAACGTTAGAATTTTTAAAATCTAATTTTTCAAAATCTATTTATTTAATTTCAAAATCTAATTATTTAAACATATAAATATAAATTATTTATATTATTTAATTTATTAGTGACTGAAGGCAAAATATATTACTTTTTCCATTTAATGATAGATCACGCTGTTTTGATAACTAAATCGGTGTAGTTTCAAATTATTTTACCAAGGTTATAACTATATTTTAAACTTTATTTATAAATATGGTCACCCGTCATCCCGCCTATAACTAAGATATAATAGAAAATTAACATCTAAAGGAAGGAAAATACTTAACCTTCTTTTTTGAAGTTCCATAATCGGATAAAAAGTAGCCTATAAGTTGCCCCGGGTTACTAAATACCTACATACAAAATTTCATGTAAATCGATCCAGTAGTTTTTGCGTGAATCCGTAATACACAGACAGACAGACAGACAAAAATTCTAAAAACCACTAATTTGGCTTCAGAACCCTTTATTTAGTCCCCTGGACTTGTTTTTTCAATAATATATTAGAATTACAGACACTACTTTTCTACAGATTTATTATATGTATAGATAAGCTCTCAATTCTAAAGCATTACTTGCGTATTTGTAACTTCAAGCAATATGTGTAGAAATGTAATCTTCAAGCTTAAGTTTCCGCAGACGTTTGCTGTGTTTTTTCTATATGTAATATAATCTTTTAATTCTATTTTTATATTTCATAACGGTCATTTTAATTTATTGGTTTTACTCAGTAACTTGGACTAGACTTTTTACAATCATTTGTTTCGATTCATATATTAGAAGGGTATAACCCTGTGGTAGGGACATACGAAAAACAATCACTCCATCTCACATTATAAGTATCGTAAGAGTTAACTTAGTAAATGCACATAAGGTCATGTTGCCTGTAACGGTAGATGCCATTCTAACCATCTCAGTTTTCCTAGATATAAAATCAACAAAAAGCGACCAGCGACGAAAAGCAGTGAAGGAAAACATCGTGAGGGTGCCTGCTTATTTGAGGAATAAAATATTTCGAGGGCATAATGTGAAGTCCGGCAATACGCTTTGGAGCAGCGCGGCGGACTAATGGCTCCATATCCATCTCAGATGAGAACGTGATGATCAGGTGATTGAGAGTATGCCTGTACTCAACAGTGGGTGTGTATTGGCTGTAAGTTAACTATTAATTTTTACTATGGTAGATATTATTTAAAGAAGAGGTACCTAGGTGAGAGGAGGCTTGTGCCCAGGAGTGGGACGTAGTAGGCTGTAACTTTTAGTACATATGCCAATGCTATGTTCAATAATAAAAAGGTTTTAGCAAGTGACAAAAATCGTAAGTATAAGTTATACTCTCGTTTCCATATTAATAGCTTATTAAATAAACCCTACGTAGATTTAAGCTTTAATTTAACTTCGTATACTGATACTTTAGCAACTATTTCATAGTATTTTAACTCCAGTCGAGACAGTTATTACTTATCAATATATAAATTTGGCCTATTGCAGCTAGCATTAAAAATATGATATTTAATAGCATCTTGCCTAAACTTTCAAGGTTTTTGAAGTCCATTTATGTTATATCTTTTGCAGAATTTGTCAAATGTACATATATTGATTGATTTTACTAAGTTCACCACGCTAAACAGTAACGATACCAATAACTCCTCACAGGTACGGTACGGTTTCTTTACTCATGTGTCACAGGTAAACCTTATAATCAGATTCAAATGTTGAAAATAATAAAGATAAAATTACGTGCCCAATAAAGAATTGAAGAAAATATTTTAAGTTTACATCAAATTAGTAATAAATTAACAAGAGACATCCAAATTCATTTAATGTGTTTGAAAAACGTGTCTATGTACAAACCTTGTAATTGGCCAATATTAGACAATTGGATAAAGTAGGGAGGTATGTAAATTATGTCCGCTTATTTACATTCTCTGATGAATTGAGGCTTCTAATTAGCAGGAGACGACATATTTTTTGACTTCTAAACTTTTTTTCCTTGTGTCTATTAAATATTGATATATAGATAGAGATACTGGTTGTAATTAAAAATATATATTATGCCTATAAATTTATATTTTATTGCAAAAAATTATTCTTAAAAATTAGCAAGACAGTTTTGATTACAAATTATTTGAAATGCCTTCATCAAGATTTATTTAAAACAAGCACGTGATTCACATTATAGTAAACGCATACTGTAGTCCTTCTAAGCCTGCGTCTGTCTGAGGACTTAAATGTATTTTATATGTATTAATTTACTCACCATGCCAAACAGCAACATTATGCTGCTATTTTGTGATGGCACAATAATGATTGCTTTCATTTGGTATCTTAAGTGAAAACCCTTTTAAATAATAACGGGTCATCCCACCTTAGTTATCTTAATTGACAATGCATCTGCATCTAATTGACCACAGCATCCACTTATCATCACCTGGACTGTGTAGTCGTTTGAAACCATAGCAATATTAAAATGACGCATTGCGGTATGATTTGTGTGTAGCCAACTCTAACAACGTAAGGATACAGATGCGTTCATAATGGCGCCGATATTAAAAATTTTGGGTGAGGGACCATAGGGATTTGAAAGATATACATTAATTACTGCCGGTTAAGAAAAAAATTACGTTTATTTCTAAGAAAATATGGGTCTTCATTTAAAAATATAGGTCAGAATTCCAGGTGAATATTACTATCTCCCCGACTATTATATTGTACGTCAGCCCTTGATCCGACACGTTCAGAAATTCAACGCTCGGAACTGAAAATGGCGCAATGGGTACGCTACGCTATGATGCAAGAATGCATACGTAACGAGAATATCCGACAAAGTCTTGCAGTACGTGACCAGGTGACTAAGCTCATGGAATATTAGTTACGGCGGACCTATTTTGTGTTAAATATTTTTGAAGTAATAGTATAGCAATCCTAAATATTTTTATATAAGTTAGACTGACAAATCCAATCCGAAGATTTTTGTTTCGTAGAATAAGAGTAACAAATCAGTACACAGTCACCTGATGATAAGTGGGTACCAGTGAAAAGGGTGTCCGGTTATCATCACTAACCTTACGAATCACAGCAGCACTATGTTGCTATTTTGCGCTGGTCTTTTGTAGTTTTCTGTACACTTTTTTCTAACTGAACAACTTGGCGTAATAGTTTATAAAATGGGAATTAGACTAACCGGTATCGTGATTGCGGGAATAAGTTGTATATAACAACTTCTCCATACGCCAAATACACCTGCTCGCCAACTCTCCCAATAAACAAGTGGGGCTCTAGTGACCGAATAATGGCAGTGTATCCTTTCGAAACGCTTAACTCAAATTCCACAAAGAGGTGATGGGAATCAGCGTCACCAATGTGCCTTAATGGCAGAATAAGGAATCTTTTACAATATGCATTCTTTTATTAGTTCATTTTCAGTAAGGTCGTTATCTAATAGTCGATAAGTAAAGGGTTGTTAAAGAAGAGAAAGATAATTCAGTAGTGTAAATAACTGAAAAATAGAGATATAGCTATTCCGTATGTATATGCCTGATATTCTTTACTTATAAATCCTACTTTCTGTCAAAAATGTAGGCAGTAATATTTTAAGGTAGGTAATAAACTGCACATAAAATTTAATACAAAATTTTCACCGACTTTTAGCGATACGCAAAAATATGTTACCTCTATTTTAGATTTTGTTTTAACAAAATATTACAGGGTTTTTAGTTACATAATTATATTTTATATTTTGACTTTTAATTTTTAAATATAATGAAAAATATATTAAAAAATGCAACTAAACTTTCGCAACGAAGTTATCATTTGTTCATTTAAGGTAAAGTTACAGTATATATACATCCCACTGCTGAGAACAAGTCTCCTCTTGTTTCCGAGAGGTAGATTGTTCCTGTGTTTTGTTAAAAATGGCAAAATGAGGACACGTTATTATAATAATAATAAGATGTTAGTGGGAATATGTCAAATTTTTCTACAAATGCCAGCCGCATATCTGCTACTTGATGGAGAAGAATATTGTGAACAACTAATGCCGGAAAATCCATGGAAAAGGTTGAACCTAAATTTTGCAAACTGATTTTAGTAAGCAACACACAAATTAATAAGTGGTACTAACGAACAGACGATATTACTTGCCTTACGAACCTTGGAAGTTGATACTTACTAAAACGTATTTATGAAATATATATTCCTTGATACTGATGTTATTTTTTAGCTTTTAATTTATCTTAGGTCTATGGCGAGAGCATTCGTTTATTTTGCCTTGCGTTAAGCAGCGCTACTATTCCATTTATTAGTCATATTCTTAGCGTATACATAAGCAAGCTTTAGAGCACGCGTATTGCTCATTGTCCACTATGCCAAGCGTATGCAGATGTTCTATAGATACTGATACATAGTTAGAGGGGTTGAATAGTGATGCAACAAGATTGACGCCTATGCGTTATTGTAGTTGAGTTATTAATTTAATTATATAAATATTTTATAAATGTAAGGTAGATAGTTAATTATAAGGCTTTGGCAGATCAATAAAACATGCATGAATTTATAAAAGGATACTTATCAATCAAACACATAAATCTAATCAATTTACTGTCCCTTAAAAAGGGTTAACTTATTACATTTGCCGTTTTGAAGTTTAGATTGCTAGGTCGTAGTTTTAAATAAAAGATAATCTAATGTCAATACATTTTGATTGGCATCCATTCCATTTGAAAAAACCGTGAACATGTGCACGTAATTTCGTAAGTACCCACGTACTCGTAAATAACTACTGCAGTTAGTTTTTAATTGCTTTAAAATAAGTTTAATCTTACTTCAAATTTGAGCCCTGGTGTTGCACTCCCAACCAGCTTGCACAGTCCAAATTTCAAAAAAGGATAGAACAAAGGAAAATAATGATATTGGGCTCCTAGTTAGGCTTTTTTATTGCTACCACCCACTTATTTGCCAATTCACTGCTTTTCGGAAATCTGAAATTAGAAAGGATTTAAACTGTATTTACGTTTATTTTGTACCTATATATAACCAGGGTAGGACCACACTCTCACAGAATACCAGCGTAAATTAGCAGTTTAATGCTACTGTATTTCGTATGGTTAGTATAGAGAACCGGAGACCGTTTTTATTGGAAACAAGGCTTTCCATCTTAGTCCTCAAGGGTGACAACGCAACTGCATTTTGATTCTTATTCGAGGATAAATGTAGATGTCTATGGGCCACAGCATCCTCTTACCATCAGATGGACTGTGTGTTCGTTTGTCACCCCTATTCTTTAAACAATACTTAAATAACAAAGCTATTATTTAAGTATTTTATTTATATTCAAGTGTTTTATTTAAACATTGTTTTGTAATAAAAAGGATTTTAATTTCATAAACTATGATAATATTATTGTTATTACGAAAGAAATCATGTTATTACAAAATATTCGTGTTAAACGTGGTACAGCACTAGTTCTAATCCGAGGAAAGCCTGAAACGCGGGACGCGGGAGCATGTGCTGTTTCGACCCGGCCGCGCGCCTCTCGCAACACCTTTGACACTCTAATTAATTGTGTAAAATCCATAGACTTAGAATATACAATCTATAGTTAAAATCATAGTTACTTACCGATGAAAAGAAATATGATTTTTCTTCTAAGTTAGCTTCGGTGAATCGTTTTTAAAGCTTGCTACTGCATATTTCACCATAGTAATTTAAATTTTAAGTAAACATCAGCGAGAGAAACAATGAGCGCTCGTGTCTTTTAGTGACTAATAGCGTCGCAATTGCAATTTCGATACTGTTCATACCCGTGCTTATTGTTCAATGTCAAGCGCTAACGCACGCTCTCTAATTTGCTTATGTATACTCTAAGGTCATATTTATGTAGTTGACATATTCATAATAATAGTTGATGCACATTAATCTTATGCTTGAATTTCCAGTTACAGAAAAAAAATACAATGTTTTTTTATTTCGTATCTTAAATTTACTTGGAACAAAAAGCAAAGCCATAAATTAATATATTATTGTCATTAGTAATTAAATTGTTACTATATATACTCACCCACCACGTTACATTTCTTCTTTGGTGGTAATTTTTTAATAGAATTAAGGGTGACAAACGGGTACACAGTTCCCCTGAAGGTAAATTAATGCTATGGCCCATGCTAAGGATGCTTTGGAATACTAAACTGGAATGTATCGTTACAAGTATAAAGAGAGCCCGGTCTCTTCACTCACCATACGAAACACAGAAACATAATCATGATGCTCTTTTACGCTGGTATTCTGTGCGAAAGTGGTCCCATTCAAGCTGCAACAATAATTTATAAAATTTGTATAACTCAATATATTTTTCTTTATTATCACTTTTTTTCAATCACATTTAAGAGCCAAAAAATGTTAATAATATCACCATTTCAAACCAAACAGACTTAAATTAAAATAACGCAACAACGCAATACACAATAAAGAAAAGGCAATGGCGTCGCCGCGCCGCTGTCGCTGCTTCACCCTCACCTCATCATTTTGAAGTCATGTGGGCGTAACAATGTTTGTCAACATCTTAATCTTAGAAACTATCCATTAACGAAAACCCACGGACATGCGGCCAGACATTTTTGTACGAAGGTTACTACTAGCCATGAAGCAGCACTACCAGTACGAATCGTATCGACTCCGCATTTGCCAATTTTTATTCCACATGGTCTAGACGAATCTTTCAAGTAGTTGATTATTTAAAAACCAGCTGTTTATTTATAAAGCTTATTGTGGACTAACCTGCCACTTTTGTATATATTTTATTTTTAAATCTTATAATACTTTTTTGTACAAACGGGACCTTATAAATAATATTTTTTTAACACTGACGTTCTATTGTGTGCGTTTGTACAATCGAGTTTAATTAGATGTGTACCTTATTTAATTTTTACGTTGTAAATAAATATTTTTACTAAAACTTAAGTGACAAACAAACTTACAGTCCCTACCTGATGGTAAGTGGCTAATGTACTCCATGAATACCTGGAGAAAACTTCATACAAAGAAAGCTACAGATTCGTTGGTTCCTGAGGACTAAGATGTAATGTCTCACAGCCTGTAATTATAATGGCTTTTTTAACCATTCAGACCGAAACACAGCAATTACAAGCACTGCTATTTGCCGACAGAAATAAGAAAGAAGGTGGTAACTACTCCTAGGTAGAAAAAGAGTTTACTGAGCACTTAAATAAATAAGTTGTGCCATAATACATACAGATTTTTTTTCTGGCTATCACAGACTACCCGGAACATTATTGTATTTAACAAATTCTCCCATCACGACAGTCTCATCGTGTGATGTGAGAATGCTTTTATTCAATGTTAATAAACTATGTTAATGACGTGGTTATGTAAAGTTCGAGCCACGTTGCGACCACGTTAGAGGTACGGATCAACGATCGCAGTACCTCGCGCTTTTGATATTATTCCGCGCCGCCGATGTAGATATCTTATATATAGCATATAAGAAGTCATGAACTCATTTGATACTTGCAAATGAACGCATGGATCATGCTCATTAGTAAATTGCTATTAGCTATGTTAAATTTAAACACCGAAGATAAGGCAGCCCCTCTTCAATATTATATTTAAAATAAAACTAATTAGAGTTGATATGCACTAAGAAAATATGAAAAAGAAACAGAGAAAGAGGTTAAAAATTTCTCTAATTTATGAAAACATTGTATTGCAAACTTCAATGATAGTGAGGAAAAGATAATTCGTTTGCCGCGTAGTGGCGGTATAAATAAATCCATCACCATGTTAAGTCTCGGTGGTGAAGTAAGAGGTAACTATGGGAAACGTCAAAAAATCTAATGGCTTTCGATATACAATGGTTACGTTGTATAATATAGTGTGGTACGTCAGAGCCAGACATAAAATATCCAGACCGGCTTCGGGCAGAAACGTTGAAGTTGCTAGACGTCTTGTATTGCGATTGTCAATCTGCCTGCCAATTATGGCAAATCACCCCTACAGTAGGAGAGGCCCATGTCTTGAAGCATATAATTTTACGGGCTGATGATGAAGGAGAAAGAAAATAGATAATTCTTTTGACTTTTTCGTGTCATAAAGTAATGCGATAAAAGACTTCAGTGTCTGAGCCCTCCAAACTTTAGATCTGTGACTAAAGTCGTGTTGTTTATTGACCTTACAAAGTTGTAGGTGTTTACTTTTATGCGAATGCGTGAGAAAAAATACCCTCTCATGAACATGAGCCGTGGTAGCTGAGGGGCTAAGCACGCGCTGTAACTTTCACAAAACGCGAGCATCTCGGGTACGATCCCAGCCAGCATCAATTTCTGTGTCTATCACGATCTTTCAATCGAGAGAAAAACAACTAGTTGGAGCCGAGTATCATTGTTGGTCGGTAATGTTATGTAAATGTCCTGTTGGTAAATGTTAAAAAAAAAAGAAAAACAAACTAAATCTACGGCTATTAAATATAGCGACGGTAATGTATAACGGATGTCTTATTAGACAACTATCGATTCTTTTACAGTTTCAGTCTGATGATTATGTCATAAGCCGCACGTACAGCATACAACTGATTTTTATTTAAAAAAAAAATTAAATTAATAGTTGTATTTTAAATCAGTGTTAAAGTTAGTAAGTCTATTAAGCGTCACTCGAAACCTCTTAAGAACATCATCTTACAAACGTTTACATAATTTATTATTTTCTTGGTTTAATTTATTTAATATTAATTGACACTGATTCTTAATTATTAAACTACATATTTTATAATAAAATTATATATATTTAAATATAAAAATCAATTGCTGTCCGTTAGTCTCTCTAAAACCATTTTGATGAATTTTTTTGTGTGTTTGAATGGGTCCCTAAATGGTTTAAATTCACATTTGGACCCGGTAGGTGGCGCTGTTGTCGACTACTTGCAGACTGATGACCAGAAAAAAATAATTTAAAATTTTATTTTATAAACATTTTTCTTCATTAAGCTTAAATCTCTGCAACTTATGTTTTCTTCTCTAGCGTTTTAATGTTTTAGTTGTATTTTGAAACATTTTAAGACTTATAATTCATTTTATGACCTGGTGGTAGTTATATTATTTTACTAAATTGAGATAATATCATTTGATTTAAAGGGGAATCATGATAGCTTTGGTTAATTCTAAACTTACTTCTTAATGTTTACAGGGTTTTCTTCAGATTTTTTGAACGACTCTTAATGTTATAGTAGTAGTAGGAGAGATAACCTAATTTACTTAACTTTTAATAAAATAAAACTGAAAATTGTCAATCTACTTATAAATTATTATCGATGTTCGGAAAAATTTTAAAAACTTCGTATACAGCCTCCTATACAAACCAGACCGTTATTCGAAAATTTTTACTTAGAACCTCAAGTTTGTATTTGAGTAACTGCATTTTATTATATTTCTTCTTCTTCTTTTTCATCTTATTCTTTGGTTACTTTTAAAACAATTCTGTCAATACCTTGTCAGTCATGGGAGTGACAAGAAAATAATTTTGTACATTTAATGTTTACCACCTTTTTGATTCCCAAATCTAAAAAAAAAGACAAAACCATAAATAATAAAGGATTCATCACCTCTGTTAGACTTATTATAAACAGTATTTATTTGTATGGCAAATAACACAAAACATTTATAAAAAATACTAATGATAATAGGATACTACATAATTAGGATGAGAGATAGTTGGGGTAAGGAAATTATAAAAGAGAATTGAGTTTGAGACAAGAAAAAATAAATGGTCAGTGCCTCATCAAGCTGCATACGCAAAAGAACTGTCCCTGATCCTCTACTTTGCAAGTTTATTGGCTTACGGCTATATGGTTTATTATTGGGTGACGTCTGTCTATTAGATGAACAGACGTCACCATATGATTCTCATTGTATTTGATTGACCTAATTTTGCACGGAACACTGTAATACAGAGCATATAAATATTAAGCCAGGCAATTTTTCCGGCAAATAAATGTTTCAATAGAATTTGCAGTACATTAATGTGGTTTAAGTTTGAAGAGTAAAACAAACTTTTATTACAATTAAAATTTCAGAATTAAGGTTATTTTTTTATGAGTTGAGGCGTGTTTATTTAAATTATTCAATGCAAAATTTACGTTACTATATAATTCCCGTATATCCTAAATTTAGGTAGCATGTGATACGATACTCAACAAAATTATTTACTTCACTACCAGAAAATGAAATATGAGTAGTTAGTGGCCGTTTTTATTTAATTTTAGATAACATCTGTTCCTGACTTTTAAATTTATTTTCATTCTTTACTATAAAAGTACATTAAGGTATGTTAATATACTTTTATACTAAATAATGTTTTCAAGCAGTTGTTGTCAGTTTTATTTTTTAATAAATGATATAACCACCTACTTACATAACGAGAAGTTTCAAGCAGAAACATCAAAATGAGGAAATAGTTAAAAATCGCTCAAGAACTATCTTACAGTGAGCTACGGAAATATTAAGAATAGGGCGGCATTGTAAAATTACAAAAGATATCTTTTCTTTTGATTTTTGTGCTTTTTCTTGAGTCTACCAGTTAATAAGCAGTGCATCAACGGATGTTTTCTACGATTATTTGTGTTTATATGCGGCCTAAGTAGAACAGCATAGGAATTTAATCGGCGCGAAGCCAATTTATCGCGTTTTTGTCCCCTTTAGTCCCGTTTTTGTCCCTTCACACATTACCCATGAAATAGTCTGGCGACAATGTGCCTGAAATTCCCGGATGTAGCAATATTCATGGATAGTGGTCACTTATCTCTATGCATCCATTACAGCCTATCAAGTCCACTGCTGAACATAACCTTTGCCTTGTTATGCTGGATAATTGCCATAGTTGCCACGCTTGGTTAACTGGTATACAACTGCAGTTTTTAATTAATTTGACTTTTATCAGGAAGATACTGCTGCCCATATTCGTTTAATTTCCTCTGTCGTCGCCCTCTAAAATGTAAGGTTATTATAACGTTATAATTATAATGTTATTGTTATAAACATAATTGCAGTAATCGTGTGATTACTATCAATATCATTATTTTTATCGATTGTGTGAGGGTGACAAACGACCTCATAGACTTCCTGCTGGATGAAGTGGATAGTTGCTACAGCCCGTACACCTATCTCACATCTATTCCGATTAAGAATCTAAATTCAGATGCATTGTCTCCCATGAAAGAACGCCCGTTACCAGTAAAATTTGTCTTCGGTTCTCTCCCACCATAGACGTATAATGTACGAGCTCATGAATCTTCCGGGTCGAACTGACTTATTTGTGCTACGGCCTATGCTTAAACCACCTAACACATAGAATTCTATCAGTGGAATTATTAATATCAATAAGTAACTCTACTTAACTGTAACCAAAATTGTTAAGATACCTATATATTTTCTTTATTTTTTAAAAATATATATTTTAACAAGGGCGGCGGATGTGCGCCATTGTGGCCCAATACGCGGCGAAGGCGGAACAACCATAGGGATTTAGTCGGCCCTTGCCCTGTAAGGCGGGTATGGCGGTACTGCATGTAAAAATGTGCGTGTAATTGTACACGTACAAAGTGAAACTTCTTCACCACATATCATTCTTATTTTATTTCATATTATACGTGACTTAAATAATAGTATGCTCATGCAGCTTCGACAGTGAAACGTTACAAGAAAACGTGACTTTTTTTAATATTGTACTAAATTTCTCCACTATGTCGATAAAGAAGTTTCACTTCAAAAATATCAGGTGCAATACTAATTCGAGCCCCACCAATGAAATTTTTAATTGCAATTATAAGTGCTGATTCACCACATGCTCGGCGGTGAAGGAAAATATCTTCAGGGAACCTGCGTGTCGGAAAAATTAAAAAAAAATATTTCGAATAATAAGAGGAGGCCTGTGCCCAGGATTGTTACTTTACTCATGGTAGGTACCATTTATTAAGGGTGTTTAAGTGGGAATTACCAGTAAAAAGAGTATTTGATTAGTCCTCGATTAAGAATCAAAATGAACTATGAACTAATATGAAATGCCTCGCTTCCAGTGAAAATGGTCTTCGATTCTCGTCACTGAACTCATACGAAATACAGCAGCATTATGTTGCTATTTCACGCTGGTATTGTGAGTGTAGTCCTTCCTGGTCGATGCAACCCATTCGTGCTGCAGACATTATGAACTAATCTTAAATATAAACTAACTAAAATACTACACTGTTATTTTTTCTTTTTTTTTTCTGAAACATTTACTCGTCACGGTTATATAAATTTTAATAATATCTTATTATCTGGAGATGAAGTCTTAGCTCATTAACTTTTATCTTTTGTACGAATAAGTAATAACTATAGATCTCAATCAAATATATTACGTACTTTTTAAACTTTCTATGTATTCTTTCGATCGCGTAACTACTTTTTCCTCTTGGGATTTTCAGACAATCATGGGGTAAATGAGCTAAGCTCTCACTGAATCGATCGGGGAATCGAGAGGTTATTGTCTTGTTTAAATCTGTCCGATTCTACTTATGTCACACCATTTTTTAAAGATTTTTATTTTATTTTGTAAACAAGTTTGTGTTTCTCTATATATTCATTTTCATAAAATTTCCTTTCTCTCTCTCTCTTTCTCTCTCTCTCTCTCTTTCTCTCTCTATTACTTAAGCTCTTTTTTAGATTGAATTGTATATTAGTTAGAAATAATTGCATTTAAGTCTCACAAAAATTTGTAAGATAAAAATTCTATTAAAAGATGGTATAGTATTTTTTATATATTTACACAAAACACAGCTGCATTAAGCTACTATTTTACGCTGGTATTTTGTGAAAGCGTGGTCCTTTCCCGGTCAACCCATTACAGCTGCAACCATAATAAAGCTGAGGCTTGGCTCTACCATCTTAAAAGTGTTGGTGACCTATTATTTTGGCAATGCGAAGGGTATGCACTAAAATATTTTGAGTATTGGCAATTCCGGTTGCATATACTGCCTTTTGGCTTTTGCCAGAGCCTTATTAGTTAATTAGCATAGTGCAGCCACGTGCATATATAATATATTATAAGCAATATTTTCACTACTATTTGGAGAAAATTTTATCATATTATCCTCCTTATATATTATCATCTTATTACTTCTTTCACCTAATCTTCAATCAGTTATATTAAAAATTTCACTTTTGATAGTAGTTCAAACTGTTGAGAATTGAGGATTGAGTGAAGTCTACAACATATAATATAATGTATGTACTAGAATGTTATGAGTATGTAGAAAGAAATGCATTAGGACCTAATGATTAGGTAAATACATTTGTTAATATAATATCACATCACAATTGTATCACAACACCGCAGGTTACAGACCAGCTCGATTATTTAAAGCTCTACGATTATATGTAACTCCATTTTAGTTTAAGTCAATAATATATATGTGTATAAGTTAGGTAGTTATTGGAAATTATACTAAAGTTTAAATGTTTATAAAATAAATTTAGTACATATTGAGTAAACATACAAAATATTTGTCAAGTAAAACTTAAGTATTAGTTTCCGGGAGTCATGCCTCTGCTTTAGCAGGGATTACAAAAATGCAGTAATTTACATATAGGGGGCGCCTAACATGACACAATAATTTACGAACTAAACTAATTATATACCTAAGTACGCTTATGTCTGGTTAAGTAATGGAATTATCCTATGACGAAATAATACAGACTCGACATCTGTTTTCACCGTTCTAAAGAAATTTGTCCGCTTTAGTTAATACAGAAGCTTCTGAAAGCTGCAGCCGTACTGACAGCAGTGAGGTTTTCACTTGCGACTACGAAATACGTGCTACGGTCTGAATCTACATTTTAGAAACATGTCCGTTTCTAAGACTGTCAAAATTTTATACAAAACGTGAAGCGGAACAATCGTATGAATATGAATTCTAAAAGTTCTTTTGTCTTATTTTTCAATTGTTTTTCTGTCAGCCAAAATAAGTGAATCTAACGAAGAAATTCGATACATTCTAAAGTTTTATTACAAAAAAGGGAAAAATGCGACTCAAGCCGCGAAAAATTCGTGACGTTTATGAACCTAGTGCAGTGTCAGTAAGAGTAGCACAAAGTTGGTTCAAGCGTTTTCAGTCCGGGAATCTTAATGTGAAAGATGCAGTTGGCTCTGGTCGCCCTCATAAGGATAAAGTCGATGGTATTCATAGCCGAGAAATTGAGGATTGACCACAAAACAGTTTTGAACCATTTCAAAAAGTCTGGTTATACAAAAAAGCGCGATATTTGTGTACCACACGAGCTCACTGAAAGAAACCTAATGAATCGAATCGTGTACTCATTTGCGATTCTCTATTGAAACGAAAAGTAACCGAACCGTTTTTGAAAAGATTGATCACTAGTTATGAAAAGTGGATCACCTACGACAAGATCGTGCGAAAAAGATCATGGTCAAAGGGTAGTCAAGCTCCACAGACTGTAGCGAAACCCGGAATAGCACGCAATAGAATGCTGTGTGTATGGTGGGATTGGAAGGGCATCGTTTATTATGAGCTTTTACCGCCGGGCAAAACCATCGATTCGGATCTCTACTGCCAGCAACTAATGAGACTCAAGCAAGAAATTGATAAAAAACGGCCGGAATTCATCAACAGAAAAGGAGTGGTCTTTCATCATGATAACGCCTGACCACACACATCTTTGCCACTCAGCAAAATTGAGAGAGTTTGGTTGAAGTGTATGCATCCACCATATAGTCCTAACCTTGCACCTTAGATTTTTACCTGTTTCGGTCTCTTCAGAATTCTTTGGGTAATATTAAGTTAACATCAAGAGAGGACTGTCAAAACTACTTGTCGCATTTTTTTGATCAAAAATCCCAAGACTTCTACAGCAACGGGATTATGTCACTACCTACACAATGATGGCAACAATTTTTCGAACAAAATGGCGCATATATATCATAATTAAATGTAAATGAACTTTGAAAAAGAAATGTCTTGAATTTGTATATAAAATACGAATAAACTTTTTTCCCAACCTATATTATATTTTAATTTGGCTTTATTGGCGATATATATTGGAGAATTATGCAATAATAAGTTGAGCTTATGTAACTTTTCATTCCTTTCATTGCAAACTAGACTACATGAAAGGTTTAATATTTGAACAGAAACTTTCATTTCGCTATATGTATATTGACTTGCAAAGTCCTCGACGACACAGAAACTAAGAAACGATATATTAAAAAGGAAGTTAAGCAGTGTAATAAATAACTGTTGTTAATTTGTTGACATGACACATAAAGAGCTTGTTTAAATATTTACTAAATAATTTTTTCTTGTTTCGCTCAGTCAGCCCACATGAAAGTCAAATTAATTTATAACTCCTACTCTCCTACTCCGAATGCTGTAAGTTTGTCTTTAAGAATAAAATAATACAAATAATAATTAGGAACTGAGAACCTAGGTGAAATATACCCTGTTTGTAATTAGAAAACGCCTGTCGAATTGATTCCCTCTAAGGTAACGTGTGATTATAATTTAGGTCCGTAAGACGTTGGCTGTACTGTTTTATATTTTCTAAATTATTAATTAATTAATTATTTAAAAGAAAGCTTTCTTCAAGTGGTGGTGGTGTAAGAAAATCTAATACCCGTTCGCGTCTTTAGAGGCGATAGAAGTAAAGTGAATCAAGAGATGGGTAGCAGCATCTTTTTGATAAAACACAATAATAATAATAACTTAAAATTGCGGTTGCTATGCGTTGCAACTATGGCATATCCCTTCTATGACTCAACGCTCCATGCGTTTGTCTTTCAGTGGACTTTTGATGGACAGTAATGAATGAATGAATAAATTAATAAGCCTATGCTTGTCTATAGGAATGACCCAAAGATTAAATTAGAGAAACATTTTAAATTACGCCTAACAGTAAAAGGACATTACTTGTTACACATATTCGGTGTACTACACAAATAAAACAATATCTATTTGTAGTCTAGAGACTTTTAGAGGCAATAATCAACTTCAATACAAGTTTAAAATAAGCCTAAATTGTATAAACGATTTTTGACTAGAAAATCAAAACATTTTTACCATACCAAAAATACCAAAATTCGTAAAGTTACATAATGATTTGGTGAGGGAAGTCTGCAGTTTGTGATCATATCCTAGACAGCCCCCGCCATTACATTAGATTTGATAAACCACAAATTCTCGCGAAAGAACATCGATTCCTGCGAAGGATGATACGTGAGGCTATTGAAATTAAAAAACATCCTAATTCCAATAGAGAGGAGGCTGGTAAACCACTGCTTGGGTTCCTGTAATTAATAAAAATAAACCCAAGCATACCTCTGCAAGACTTCAAGACACAATAAGTTCATTCTGCGTAGATCGGACCAAAATTAATAATTAAGAAAGCTGAAGGTACTCCGGGTTAACTCTGACATCGGGACGTCAATCACCTCAGTCTCCCGTGACCATGGGTGCTGTAAAGCACCCGAAACATCGGGAATTAATAAAAATAAGTTATTAAATGCGATATAATCCGTAAAAGTATTTTTATGCAATTCGTAAAGTTAGTTCATACTCCATTTAAAATTGGCGGCACGCTGCAGTTATACTCGTATTACGGTTGTAGCACGAGTGGGTCATCTCAAACGGGGAAGGACCACGCTCTCACAAAATATTCGCTTAATGCTGCTGTATTACCTATGGTTAATGTAGAGAACTAGAGATCCTTGTCACTGGAAGCAAGCCATTCCATCAAGTTGGATGGAATGGCTTGCTGGGGTGACAACGCATTCGCCTTTCGATTCTTATTTGAGGATAGATGTAGGTGTCATTGCGCCACAGCATCCACCTATCATCAAGTGGAATGTAACAACCGAGCACAAGTGTGCTCATTTGTCACCCTTATTCCATAAAAATAGCTTCTAGCACTAGTTTCCAAATTTACTAACATACCCACTTATACATTCTTCATTATGTCCAACTATATTCGAGAGAATAAGAATAAATGGCCCTTTCGAAAGCCGAGCAGCGGCGGATCCGTAGTATAACTCAAACTATGCAGAAAACGTACGGTAACTGCCCCAAATAAATCAAAAGTGTTCACTGAGGAGGCACCCCACGTTAAAGGTTCATTTCAGAATATAAAAGAGCTTAGTATGTACGAGCTGTGGTAGCTCTGGGCTAAGTGCTCGCCGTATGTTTCAGCAATCAGTGTTCAATTTCTGTCAGCATCAATGAAATTGTTAATTGCAATTTATTCGCGAATTGAACACGTCTTCGGCGGTGAGGAAAAATATCACGAGAAAGCCTACATGTCCGAGGTATAAAGTTATTTTAAAGACCTATGAAATCCGCCAACACGCACTGCAGTAGCTCAGTGATCTCTCAAAAATGCAAGGAGTCCAGTGCCCAGCTGTAGGACGATATAGGCTGTAAATTTAAAGCAATAAGTTAAAGTATGCTACTGTAATGGTGTTGTTTTTCTACTGGTGTAACCAAAAAGATGGCAAGCAAGATGGTAAATGTAATAACCGGCCAAGTGCGAGTCGGACTCGCACATGAAGGGTTCCGTGCCACCGTAATACACGGTTATAGTAGGGGAGCCCCTTTTAATTTTCGATTGATTTTAATTGTTATTATTTTTTGTTATAGCGGTAACATAAATACACAATCTGTAAAATTTTAACTGTCTACCTATTACGGATCACGAGGTACAGCTCGCTGACAGACAGACGTGGTAGAGTAAGGTAGAGTTTCATAACGTGGTATAGCCATGCTGCAGCTACATAAGTAGTATAGTTGTAGCACGAATGGGTCGGCTCGACCGGGGAAGGACCACGCTCTCACAGAATACCCGCGTAAAATAGCAGCTCAACACTGCTGACGAGTGTAGAGAACCGGAGATCCTTTATACTGGAAAAGAGGCATTCCATCTTAGTCCTCACGGGTGACAACGTATCTGCATTTTGATTCTTTATTGAGGATAGATCTAGATGTCTATGGGTCACAGCAACCACTTACCATCAGGTGGACTGTGTGCTCATTTGTCACACTATCCTATAAAAAAAAGACGGGTGGACGAACGGACAGCGGAGGCTTAATAATAGAGTCCCGTTGGCTACCCTTTGGGTACGGAACCCTAAAAAGTAATATCTAATTTTGCTTAACCTATATTCTAAATTTCTGAGAGTTATATCATATAAATATACTAAGAATCTACCGCTACGATAACCTAAATTAGATAAATATTCCTATCACATTTTCAATAACAAAAAAAAATAGGTTACACAAATTCAAATATTTAAGATTCAAGTACTAACACAAGTATTTGTCTGAACTAGCCAAATATTATGTTTAAAAACCTTTATTTATTTTAAAGCACTAATAAATGCAAATATTAACCCTCGGCCCGTCGCGTACTTTTCACATACGAGATTCGTCGCATGGGGTCTCTAAAGACCGCAAAGTTTGTAAGCCTATTTTGACCATACTTTTTGATGTTTGATGAGAAATTATATTTTATAATATAATAAATAAAACAAAAATATTATTATTTGACATTTATTGCACTTATTTTTAAAAACTACAAACTGAGTTAAAATTTAAGATTAGGAACCATTTTTATTTGGAATCAATCATCATAGAACAAAAACTTAAATCTTCTAAAAAATTAAGAATTCTAAACTTTTTTTCTAAACATAACAAATGGCTTTGAGGATGGGAACTTATTAACTAAAAGGTTGAGAGAGTTCAACGAAAATTTGAAAATAACGCTAATTTTCATTTCCGATACAGTCGGTACAAACAGATTTGGTATGGATCAGACATATGTTTGCCTTACAAAAGTGACAAATCGCCTTCAACTTTCGACTTGTTCTTCTGGGGCAATGGACACAACGTTTCCTCATCGGGACGAAGTCATTTTCTGGCGGAATCTCTTGCAGTGGCAATGCAAATCTTCAGACTAAATTTTTGATTTCTCGAGTTTTGATGGCTAGACGAGATTGCAGTTGCGGGCGAAATAAATCAAACGCTATGGTCTTCAGGAATACTTTTCTCTCCATTAGGTCCTTGAGTCAATGAGTCCAGAGTTATATTTTTTATAGGATAGGGGGCAAACGAGCATGTGGCTCACCTGATGGTAAATGACTACCGTCGCAATGATTAATGAACAACTGCAACACCAGGGGAATAGCAGATGCGTTGCCGGCCTTTTAAAAAGGAAGAAGATCTTTTCTTGAAGGTCCCTAAGTAGTATCGGTCCGGAATAATTGCTGGTGGTAATAGATTCCACAAGGAAGTTGTGCGAGAAGAAAACTTCTTCTAAATCGCACAGTGGTGGACCGCCAATCATCCAGATGGTATGGATGGTATCGCGAGTTTTGTCGCGATGAGCGATGGTGAAATTGAGCGGCTGGAATTAGTCCGAACAATTCCTCAGAGCACTCCCCGTGGTAGATGCGATAAAATACTCAAAGAGATGCAACATCTCTACGCAGTGCTAGTGAGTCAAGCCGATCGGAAAGAACTCGGTCGTCAACGATTCGAACCGCTCTTCACTGGATGCGGTCAAGTGGGAGGAGCTGGCACTGGGGAGCCCCTGCCCAGAGATGGGAACAGTATTCCATATGGTATTTCATATGAGGCCGAACCTGCGCCTTGTAAAGTTGCAAGCGGTGTGCCGGCATGAAAAAATACTGTCCCGCTCTGCTGAGCACGCCAAGCTTTTTAGAGGCCAATGTGGCCTTCTCTTCCAAGTTACCACGAAACTGCAAATCACTCGATATGTCGACACCGAGGATTCCGATACTGGCTGAGGCAACAAGGGGAGTCCCTTGAAACTAAGGCAATACGACAAAGGGGTTCTTTTTAGCGGTAAAACTTGTGTCTTCTTGGGGTTGAATTGGACTAGATTTAGTCGCCCCCAGTACGAGACTTTGTTCAACAAAGTCTCGACTTCAGAAACAAGTTTGTTCCGGTACTCAGCGACATTTTCCCGAGAAATATTGGCACGGCCGGTGTCATCAGTGCTGTCGTCTGCATAGCAATGAATGTTACCAGTTTGCAACATATCATTGATATGCTGAAGCAACAGCGTTAATGTGCTTGTAATCGGAGCATGCACCGTCTCCTACGACCTTGATGCTCCGATCTGCAAGAAAACTGGTGATCCAATTGCAAAATTTCGCAGGAAGCCCATAGGAAGCAAGTTTCGAAAGAAGCGCTTTGTGCCAAACCCAATCGAAGGCCTTCTCTATGTCCAAACTAACGGCCCTTGGACTCCACTGCATCCGCCCATCTATAAGTTAGGTAATCTGGAAAATCACCATCTGAGCGACCTCGACGGAAACCGTACTGGCGGTCACTAATCAGCTGGTTATTCTCAAGGTACGGCAGTTAATAATAGTTTCCATTACTTTGGAGAACATGGAGGTGATAGCGATAGGTCTGTAGTTGGACGGACCTGAGCGGTCGCCTTTTTTACGGTGTAGGAATACTGGAAAAGACGCATTAAAACCGGTGCCAACTCCGGAGCACACGTGGAGTCCCACTTTTTTTTTTTTTTATAGAATATGTGACAAACGAGCACACAGTCCACCTGATGGTAAGTGGTTGCTGAGACATAGACATCTACATCTATCTTCGTTTGCGAATTTAAATGCAGATGCGTTGTCAGCCGTGAGGACTAAGATAGAATGCCTTTTCCAGTAAAAAGGTCTCCGGTTCTCTACACTCACCATACGAAACATGCAGTTAAGCTGCTATTTTACGCTGGTATTCTGTGAGAGCGTGGTCCTTCCCCGGTCGAGCCGACCCATTCTTGCTACAACTATACTATTAATATAGCTGTAGCATGGCTCTACCACGTAAAAAAACACAATAGGTGGGACTCCATCAGGCCCACTTGACTTGTTTACGTCCAGGGAGAGTCCTGCATGGAGCACTCACACCGCGGGATGCCCATAGGAAGGAAGTTTGCGCTTATTTTCGAGCGAGCTGACATATTCCTTAGTCAACTTAAAGGAACAAAAGTTTTATAACATGAACATTTATTAACTACACTATATGATTCGGTTAGAGTTGGAGGGAACTCTAGGTAAACGAGATGTACTTGACAATAATATTGCATATGTACAATGTTACCCTTGTTAAAAATTTTATTAGATTTTTAATTTAATTGTTAACCGTTATTCAAATCTTCATCAATAAATTTCTTGAAATTTGAAAAGCATATTTTTATTTTTTTAACTTATGCATTAGTTTATTAGTTTTAGAAAATTGAAACAATGTTGCGAGGCGGATTTAACACTTATAAGGAACTTAATTCATATAAATTACTGTCGGTATTTAAGCGCGAATTACGTTAGCTGCGGCCGGAGGTTCGAAAAAAAAAACAAATTTACTTATAAAATATATTTAAAATAAAAATTACAAATTATGTTACTATAGCTAATTAATCTAACAGAATGAACATGGTGTAACTGAGTACGTGATATTTTATACATCCGGCACGTGGCTTGAATTGCTGCGCCTGCAATCCTGTCGGTTTACATAGCAACTGTTCTAGGTACCTAGTCAGCGATCGTCATATCATAGGTATATGTAACTCCTCCACCCTCAGAACGGCAACTATTTGAGTATGTTCAGGAAAATGCCGGGATTTCGTTTCCATGATCTTCTGAATTAGATGTTGGTGATTGCGCTGCTTTGCTCGTTTCCTTTCTGCATCTTGATATGTAGCGACGGGTGGCCAGTACAAAGATAAGGATACCTCCACTCGATAATATGATATAAAAGGGAATTGTCGTATGATATAGTGTGTCACTTATGGCACGTGGTTGTACTGGTGATTGCATGAGAATTTTGTCCTGGATGCTGTGTAATCCTTGGAGATAGATTGAGTTTAGGTGGAGTGTAGATGCTGTAGCTTGTTCCGAGATCTGAAAGGTAGTCCAGTGAGCTTTAGAGGTTGACCTTTTATCTCATTATGGTCGTTGACGATGGTGAACTCGGCAGTTTTAAGAAGACAGTTGGCTGGAATCGTAATGAGATAACTCCCTTGTAGCATGATGAATTCTTTTCTTCCGTAAGACAATTGTACCTTGGTATAGTCATCTAGTTTTTCTATCGCTTCTTTTGACAGGATGATAGTAGTAAGATTGCAGGCTTCTTGTATGACTTGCTTGGTGATCAACTCTTGGATGCAATCGGGTTGTGTTCGAATCTGATAGGTAGTGCGTTCTTCACAGAGATACCAGTGGTTAAACTTCGGACATTCTGTCTCTATGTACACGAATGATAACTCGTTAGTTGCTATGAAGGGATAGGTTGGGATAAGGGCCTGTGAATTTTTATTTGGGACAATGGATAATCTATATAAATCAAAGTTATCTCTAGAAGTTATAGGAAATTTAAAGATGAACACGATTTGTTTCTCCGTGTAATATGAGCCGGGTTTTATTACGTCATAATATTCTCTGAGTTCTAAATTTAATATCTGATCTGGGCTGTAAATACTTCTAAGCTTACTTAACATGGAACCTAATACATCTATATCTATCATAGAATGGTGCGTGCTAGTTGCACGAATAAAAGCTAAAGTGTTTTCTATTCTAATTAATTCTAGCATTAAGTCCTCTACATTATCACTAATTATTTCTAACAATTGCGCGAATTTAGCGTATTTAATTAAACTGGTTTGCCTATATGCATTACTATTTAATATAAGTATCAAAGTCTCATTAATTTTTCTTTGATTTTCCGCTATCTCAATGATTGCATTATGCTTAGACATCCATTCTTTACTTAAGCTGAGATGTTGATTGAATTCGGATGCAACGCTCAGTTGATTATCCTTAAGGGTTTTATTGCCTCGTTATATCTTAACGCGTCTGTATAATCTAAGTTACCTGTTATGCTTTTTATGACTGAACCAAGACTATCTATAAGACCTCTTTAGCTCTATTGGGCTCCAGGGTTCTGAGATGACTTAACTCCTTGCCAAGTTTGTTAGACAGATAATTTATTTGGATTTCATAGTAGTAATAAGTATCGTTAGTCAGTCGGTTCTGGAAAGTCAGTAGTTGATTCTGTAGGAGTGGATTACCTTCAATGTCATCGAGTCGTACGTACTTTAAAAATGTATGGTAATGAGTAGTCAATTTCGTGGGTCCTAGTTTATACGGCAGTAGTCCTGGTCCGTCTGATAGACTTTCAAGTTTTATCTCTGTCGTCTGAGTCCTTTGAAGGAGCATTATTAGCAGCATCCTGCAACAAATTAACTGCTTTAGGAACACGCTTGAGCCGTGATTTTGCTACTGGACCACGTTTTTTAGATGTATATATATGAATGGGTAGATCGGCCAATACAGTGTCCTGAGTATAACGTGGTGCGGTTTTCTGCGGCGCGTATTCTATTTCCGGTTCGCGGTCCTTATTCCTACTGTCTATAATGGCTGTGCGATTGGCTAGTGACGTGCTGTTAATAATTTCGTACACCTTTTTCATTTGATCCCTATGCGTCTGTACATACTGCTGTAGTAGTTTCTGGGTTATGTCGATGTCGAGACAGTCTCTATGGTCAAAGTGTCCCGTTAATAAGTCAAATGGTCGACATCCAGTAAACTGTGTATTGAGCTATTGTAGGCTATTATTGCGTAAGGCATGAGATTGATGACCGGTTCGTCCTTATGTTGTAATTTTAAAATTTAATATGTTCCAAAAGGGTCGAATGGAACCTTTCAATATTACCGTTATTGTTAGGAGAATGGGCTAAAATACGATGGTGATTTATCTTATGGAGTCTAGTAAATTCTAAGAATAATTGGTTAGTGAACTCTGTTCCGTTGTCAGTAATTATTGTTAGGGAACGCCGTGATGGTACAATATTGTAGAAGGCCTGTAATATACTAATAGCGGTTCCGTCGCGTAAATGGTAAGCTTGTCCGTATTTTGTAAAAACGTCTATGTTACATATTTTTCACCTTGAACTGTAAAGAGGTCCATGTGAATTATCTCAAAGGGTTTGTTGGTGGTACTACATTAAATTGAGGTCTTACGGTTTCTATCATATTTGGCCTGTCCGCAGATGGTACATCGTTAATAAATTTTGTAATATGGTCTTTCATTTTGGCCAATAGTATTTGCGAGATAATGCTAGGTAACACTCTCATTAATACCACGGTGGTTGGTTTTACCGTCGTGATAGTGACGAATGATTTCTTGTTGTCGTAAGTATTCCTTAACATTCTCTAACTCGAATTTAGTTAGAACAAGGTTAAGTGAAGAGCTTTTAAATTTATCCTGTAAGATTGGTACTACTTTATATAATGCTAAAGGTGCGTTTATTAAGAGAGCTGTTTTGATTTTCGGATTGACATACTCTTTTACAGCGTTTATGACGTCTTCTTCGAGACTATTTTCCGATAGTTGAATGCTAACACGTGTATGGGTATCGAAGGGTTTAGTCACAATGGTTTTCCGTTTAACGTCGCTAACAACAGTCAAGTGAATTTGTCTATTAAACTTATTGAGTGGTTCGTCGGTTATAGGAATTCAAGTATCGGGTGTTCGTTACTGGTGTACGGTCTCAGTCGAAGAGTTCGCAACTTCGCTTGGGTTGCCTTTTAACGAATTTAGTTCGTCAATTTCGTTCATTAACATCTTTATGTCTTCATTGTGAATCTCTATACGAGAGAGATCGGCATTGGTGTTAATTTTGCCTTTCTTATAAATTACTATAAAGTCATACTCGCTAAGTCTAAGTCGCCATCTTGTAAGACGAGAATTTGGTTCTTTCAAATTCATTATCCACTGCAATGGTTTGTGGTCTGTCAAAATTTTAAATTTACGTCCAAACAAATATGGTCAAAGTTCAAAGTCAAAGTATTTCGTAGCCCAGACTATGGCGAGAAGTTCTTTTTCGATTGTACTGTAATTAACTTCGCTTTCGTTTAACGTACGAGAAGCGTAGCAGACTGGTTTGTCGGATCCTATTGGACCTTGTGACAGTACGGCACCAATGGCAAAGTTAGAAGCATCTGTCGTTAGGTTAAACTCTTTAGTAAAGTCTGGATATTGCAAGATGGGATCGTTTGTCAAAAGAGACTTACATTTTTCGAAAGCGTTAACGTAATTATTGTCTATTGTTACCTTTTTGCCTTTCTTAAGACACTGCGTTAATGGTTTAGTAATACGGGCGAAATCCGGAATGAACTTTCTGTAATAACCGAGAAGGCCTAAGAATTGTTTAATTTCTTTTGGATTCTTTGGAATAGGGTATTTTTGTACAGCCGAAATTTTATCGGGGTTTGGTTTAATACCGCCCTGGTGATAATATGACCGAGATAAGCCGTTTCATGTTTGAGAAACTCCGATTTGTCCATTTGGATCTTAAAGTTGGACTCACGAAGTCTACTAAATACTTTGTCTAGGTTAACTATATGTTCTTGGAGTGAGGTGCTGAACACAATTATGTCATCTAGGTATACAAGGCATATATGATTTTGTAGCCCCCTTAAGACATTGTCCATAACTCTTTGGAACGTAGATGGACTGTTCTTCAGGCCCATTGGCATGCGAAGGAATTCGAAATGGCCATGTTCTACATTAAAAGCGGTTTTCGCTATGTCCTGGGGGTCCATTTCGACCTGATAAAATCCGCTTGCTAAGTCTAAGGTGGTAAAATATTGGCACTTCCGACAGGATTGCAGGCGCAGCAAGCGCCTGCAATCCTGTCGGTTTACATAGCAACTGTTCTAGGTACCTAGTCAGCGATCGTCATATCATAGGTATATGTAACTGGCGCGACATTTTACTTTTATTACAGTTCGCGTGTGTTTTTGTCATCGTTTGGGATTTAATGAGATGAATAAATTTAAAATAAATTGTAAGTTATTCGTAAAATCAGTCTTGAACACGGAATTTATTATAATCATATGACTATTAAAATGATATTTATTTGAGCGCAAGCAATGAAAATTTACATTAATGTAATTCACATAATGAACACTCTAATTATATTGAAAAAAAAAACTATTTATACGGATTTTATCGCGTTTAATTAACTTATTTTTAATTCCCGACGTTTCGGGTGCTTTACAGCATCCATGGTCACAGGGAATTGAGGTGATTGACGTCCTGATGTCAGAATTAACCCGGAGTACCTTCAGCTTTATTAATTATTAATTTTGGTCCGATCTACGCAGAATGAACTTACTGTGTCTTGAAGTCTTGCATTGGTATGCCTGGGCTTGGTTTTAATTTTATTAATTACAGGATCCCAAGCAAGTGGTAGTACCCAGGCTCCCTCTCTATTGAAATTAGGATGTTTTTTTTAATTTCAATAGCCTTACGTATTATCCTTGGTAGGAATCGGTGTTCTTTTACGAGGATTTGTGGTTTATCAAATCTGATGTAATGGTGGGGACGATCTTGAACATGTTCACAGACTGCAGACTTCATTGGTGGTGGTTCTTCTCCTTCTTTTGGAGGTTTTCATCTTTCGAGGAGACCCTCTTTACATGGGCGGCATCTCAGGGGGACACGAACCCCCGGTCCTGGGTGCTGCGTTGGCAGCTTTTGGTTGGTGTATTGTGCACCTCACGCCATCCACAGACTTCATTCAACGTTGTCATCTGCAGGTGCTCAGCACCTGTCAGGTATCGGGCCTCGGGGCATCTCCCCCATTGCCCGGGTGTCCTCACTGCCCACTACTATGGGCCGGTCCTGGGTGCCTTCTCGGCATTATCATAAAAATTTGGAGCGATCTCGGGTTCGGTTCCCCGGTCGCTCCGATGGTCTCAAATTTTTAAAATGGTATAAGTTAGGTATGTCTTAGTTGATCATTCTGTGACTTTGTGGGTTGTTACTCGACTCCCTAATCTATGTAGGGAGGAGTTCTCTTGGTCCAGGTCGCCCGTCCGGGGGGCGGGCGTGTAGCAACGAAGTTATTTAGGTGTTTATGTGGCGTTGTCGGCGCGGTTAAACATGCCGCGTGACAACCGGACCACAAATTCTTTGATGGATTCGATTTTCAGGTTGGCCGCTATGACGTCATTTCTTAGCGATATATTCTGCTGGGCCTGCAGCCGCCGCCTCTGTCGGTCGCTCAGAAGGGCGTACCATGCTGGTGCGGCGAAGGTTAACCTGGGTCTAATGTATAATTTGTATATTTTGATTTTTGTTCTTATCGGTAGCTTGGATGCCAGGAAGGACGGGACGAAGCGCCGCCCACGCACCTCTTGCGTTGCGGACAACAAGATCTACGTGCGCGGTCATGCGCAACATCCTGTCGATCCGACATCCAAGATACGTTACGGTTTTCTCATATATTATGTTTTGCCCTCTGAGCGTCAGTGGTGGTGGCATGTTTCTGAAGCGGCGAGTGAGTAGAGCGGTCGTCACCAACGTTGACGGCCATCCTCCTCATCAAGCCACCAGGCAACAGGTCCAGCAGTCGCTGCATCCTGGCGATGTGGGCTCTTCTGAACGACGTGAAATAGGCACTGTCATCCGCGTATAGTGCCAGCTCAACGTCGTCCTCCCACCGCGCAGGTGTCCTGCCAGGGTTTGGATGTCATTGGTGTAAGCCGCGTACAGGACTGGAGACAGACAGCTGCCTGTGGCACGCCGCCTCTGATGGGTCTTGCTGCGGACACGGCGTCCTCCACACAGACGTAGAACCTCCTATCTTAGAAAAGAAACGCTACTAGCCGCAACATAGCAGGAGAGGATACTGGTTTGAGCTTCTAACTTGTAGAGTAGTCCAGGGTGCCACCCTGTCGAACGCCTTCTATGTCGAGAAAGACGTACCACGATGTGCGGCCGCGGTGTGCTCGGCCGCAGGTAGTGCAGCACTCTGGTCAGCTGTGTTGCTGTCAGGTGATCCTCCTGAATCAGTGCTGCTCCGCCCGAAGTTGGATGCACGGGCGGGCGTCTCAGCATTATTCTTTCCAGCAGTTTAGCTATGTGCGGTAGTAGCGTAATCGGCCTGTAGCTGGCAGCTCTACGCCTGTCCTTCCCGGGTTTTGGCAGCACTATTACCCGCAATCTTCCATTCCTCCGGGAAGTGGGATGTCCTGATACACCATTGTGAGACGACCCATCTCACAAGTGTTCTATTGGGCAGCTGTCGGAGTGCAGCGTTGGTAATCCCGTCGTGCCCTGGCGCCTTCCTCGGTTGCAGGCGGGTTACTGTCCTCCGCAGTTCCGGCGGGAGATGAACCACTCTTC
The DNA here is from genome assembly GCA_029286625.1 of Parnassius orleans. NCBI lineage: Eukaryota > Metazoa > Arthropoda > Insecta > Lepidoptera > Papilionidae > Parnassius > Parnassius orleans. The sequence goes on along the minus strand of JAGSMP010001651.1, from coordinate 14,381 downwards.
TGCAAGCGGTGGCGCGGGCGACGACAGAAACTCCATGCGCGGCTCTCCTTTCGGGCATGAAGGTCCATGAACTCCGCACTTGCTGGTCGGCATAAATTGCTCCTCGAAGTGCTCTCTAGGATATCCGCTCTACCTTGGCATCATAACAGCGTTCGCCACGTTGTTGGTCTTAACGGCAAACGGCGGGTCTTGTTTTTCGTTAACGGTTCAATTTGTAGAGCGCATCGCATCTTCCGCTTTCCAGATGCGCCGCTCCCAGGCCCCTCTCCTCCTGGGCCTGGATTACAGCAATGGGTTCAGTGCGTTTGAGTCGTTTCAGCCTCGCGTTGGATGGTGGTTAATCATGGTGGTGGTGCCAGATGGTGGGTCTCAATCAGTCCTTGATCTGGATCTTAATTCTCAGGTTAATCGTCCAGATCTGGTGGTGCCAGGACTCTTTGAGTCCTCTAGCAATAGTCAGCAGCGTAATCCTGCCTCCTAACCCACCTCCTTAGGACTGAGGCAGCAGCGGTCATTCACTGTGGTTTTAGCTATGATTAGCGCATTTGGGCTCCTCTTCTCTACCCTGGGGCAAAGGCTGGCGATACGCCCGGCGCAGCGAACACACTTCTGGGCCGCAAACAATTTGCCGAGGCATGTCCAAAAGCCTGGCAACGGTGGCATTATTGCCGGTCCGGTTTTCCTTTGCCAGGCTTCTCTGACTACTCCTCTCATAAGAGGTTCGTCGATGGCATATAATCTATTTAATTGCTCCAGCCCCAGGTGCTCGAGCGCAATGTAGGCATCCAAATCTTCCTCTCCTGGCGGAATTGGTTTAACGAACTGTATCAGGAAGCCCTTTGCCTTAATAGCCTCCTCTATTGATTTTGTTTCTGTGCACTGGCAGCCCCGGATGCCCACTTTCGTGAGCTTCTCCTCCTCGGGTATAGCAGTACCAGGACAGCTGTGGTGATTTCTCCGTGAGTTCCACCAAGTACTTTTGGATCGTACGGAACTCATCAGGGACTCTGCGGGCGAATCTAACGCCCTTTCGAATGGGCGGGCATTGGGGCGTGGCCTAACATAGCATTCAATGTTTTGAAATGCCCCGTCAATCCGGGAGGCATTCTACTACTATGGGCGGGTATCGCCTTTTCAACCTCCCTCTCAGGTTGAGGTGCTTCCGCCGCCTTTGTCCTGGGTATTGCAGATGCAGCTGCCAGCCGGGCGTAACTTGTGGAGGGCCTTTGTCCGTCATCCTGCGGCAGGCCCGATGGGTTGATGCTCGTCGGCGATGACCGTCCGATGGATGCAGCTAGGGTTGCGTAGGTGGTGGACACCCAGCTGTACGTTTCTTCACCACCTTGCTCCTCGTGGGCCGAATCCATGAGGCTACGCCGGTCCGGTGAGATGCATGTAGGTGGTTGAGGTGGTGATGGCGATTTCGGTGGGGTATTGTGAACCCTCTTCCGCTCCGCAGTTCTTGGGGGTTCATCCTCTTCGGACGACGATGAGGACGAAGATGATGATGATGATGATGATGGTGCTTGATGAGTTGGGGAGCCGATGCATTGCCTCTTCTCATAGAGGGATGCTTCGGTCTCCGGTGGTGTATGCCTTCTCGCCGTTTTCTTTGCCCGCTGCGGCATGGGCGTCGTTTCCTGTCCAGCCATTTGTTAATGAACGGTGGGCGAGAGCGCGACGCTCGGTGTGGGCTCCTTGACTGGCGATTGGGCCCCTGCGCAGGATTTGGCTGAATGTGGCTACTACGGACCGCTCCGGGTTTGATAAATCGCGGGCGAGTGAGGGCGCTCAGTACGCCCGGGCGATCCGGGGCTTCTAACGCGAGGGTGGGGGCTCCCTTCCCTTACCCGTCATTGTTGTTGGTTCTAACAGTCCCTACTGTGTGTTACAAACGATGCAGTATGTCCAATCTGATGATAACACCTCCGAGCCGACGATGACGCAGCGCGAATGATAGGGTGGGTGGTGAAGAGTTGGTTTCGACACTTTGGCACTGCCTACCTTTCCTGAAGGGTTGGGGAAGTGCTTAGATGGCACTCTAGAACGCGACTAGACACCTAGGGCACGAGAACTCTAGGGTGCCTAAGAATCTACCTAAGGGCCGGTGACCTCGACGCCTCACAGAGGCGCGGACCAACGATCGGCGGTATAGTCACCGGCGGTTGCTTGGGACCACTGCTAATCCACAAACAACACACACTTAGGAGATTCTTGACTTCATTGCACATGTTCAAGATCGTACTATACGCGAAACTATACGCGAAAGAGAACCGCGTGCCGCGCGCCATTTCGACATAATCTAACACTGATTTTCACTATCGCATTCCCACATTTAAGCCCATATTTTTATTTTTCAAAAGCATATTATTACATAATTTTACTTGAAAAACACATACAAAAGTCTTATTATTATGACATAGAATACATGACTATGACATGAAGACATGTTAAAATATTTAACAAAATACACCAATTTTACAAGACATTTTTAAAGTCATGAACTCGCTTTAATTTAACTTTAATTTTCTTATATAAATTTATTACTATTTCGATATTCTTAGCACAAAATTAAACACTTTTAACACATCACTTATTAAACAGTATTATTCTTTATATTTTAGTACGTTATTTAAACGCTGTTCAAGTCCCATACAAAATGAACAACCAATTTCTACACGACTCTTGTCACCACGGTAGGAGGCTAGTGCTTTCTCTGTCTAAATTACAGCTATCTCTGTTCATTATATAACATTATTTATTTACATATGCTATTCTTATCTAGCCATTATGTAACTTATCTCTTATCACAAGAACATAACCTATTTTTAACTAAAATAAGTATTTAATTTGATGCAAAACTTTTATTCGTATTACATAGCCGATTACTATATAACACATGACTCTAAGTTAATCTATAAACAAACTTTGTGGAATTAACTCTCGACCGGGGAATCTAACCCCAAACTTTCGCTCGACAATCGAATGTTCTTATCATTATATTGAATCAATTTACTTTCAACATAGATTATTATTTAATTTGGAAATATATTTACTTTTATTATTATATGATTACTAATGCAAATATGCTTGTTTCTACGAAATAGAAAATTATTTAAATAATCTTTTAAGCGCCTCGCCAACAATAGTAGAGCGCATCATAAGCCTAAGAAAAAACTTATTGGATTTTATTTATTACCATATAAAATATCTTATAAACAAAAAAGACATTGTTTTGGCGGCGCGAAAGAATCCCACCATGTATTTTCTGTTACTATTGATGTTCCTTTTTCTCTTGTTAGTGTGAAATTAAAAATAAAATAATTTTATGTGCGCAAATAGCGTAAACTTGACAAATCGGCAACAAACCCCAACACCTCTGCGCTTCACGTTCGGACCGTGCAACTATAAAGACATAGAATAGTAGAGCGCATCATAAGCCTAAGAAAAATCTTATTGGATTTTATTGATTACCATAAAAAATATCTTACAAACAGACAAAGTTTTGCGGCGTAAAATAATCAAGGATCCCATTCCACTGTGTCCTAAGGAAAAAGAAAGGATTTTAGATGTCCTTGCAAAACGCGGCGGTAATTCAGGTCAAAATAGCTATTTACCCTATATGAAACGCATGTATCGAGCGCTGTAACACACCACAAGAGACTTAATCGGCTCAACGGAGAGGCCTGCTAAAGGCTTATTGGTGACCTTGATCTATCTATTTTCGTGATGTTTGCGCTGTTAGCCTATGCGGCTCTTACAGCTTCATCCACAGGGCTCGCGGCCTGGGAAAGGCGGTAATTAGGATGGGGATGAGGATGATGATGGTTTATAAATCGGTATTGTTACCAATCATCATGTCCCTCTGTTGAGGTTATTTTGAGCTATCTAACCGCTATCCGAGGGAGGTGCGAACCCGCCTCTGACTGCTTAGCTCGAGTCGATCTTCTGGGCGGTGAGAACCGCCCAGGCACGCGGGTGTATGGTGTGTACGCGGTGTGTGCTGGAACGTGCGATGCGCCCCATCCGTTATCCTATTTGTGTTTGTCCCATTTGGTGTGGTTGTAGTGTCAGTGTATGATTTTTGGGTCAACGGGATCGAGCGAGCGTGGTTGTTCTATTAGTACGTTACGCGGTCTACGGAGAGTCGGCGCGACGTTTGGTATCGGGACATAGTTGGCTGCGTTTGCCACTAGTGGGTTCGGATGGGTTTCTGCGCTATCAAAGTAGCGCTGAGACATCTCCTTGAAGTATTTTCCGAGACAGTGGGAAGTTGACAATCACTGTGTATATCTGAATTCCGTTGATACCACCGTGCTTCGGTGGTTCTACGGATGAAAAAGTTTTGAAGTTTCTGTAGTTTATTTAGGTGGGACTTATACGTGTGGGCGAAGGCTACACTTGCGTAAGACATGATAGGTCTAACGCAGGTTTTGTACAGGTGGAGTTTGTATCTTAGAGACAACTTACTCTTCCTGTTAACAAGAGGTTGAAGACGGCCAATAACTGACCTGGCTTTGTTGCGTACTACATTTATGTGATTCGCGAAACTCATGCGGACGTCGAACGTGATGCCCAGATATTTGGCCGAATCTTGCCAAGGGTTGAGGCGGCCGTATGAAGTAATTATCTTAATTCTGGTTCTTGGTCCACAATTCTTTGAGTGTGGTTTTGGACTCCGTTGAAAGTATATTGCTACACTTTTTTCGGGACTAACTTCATTTTTCCATTGGCGCAACCATTCGCCTAAGCGATTGGTAGCTTTTTGAAGTTTTAAAGTGAGACTATTCCTATTATAATCTGATACAAAGAGAGCCGTATCGTTGGCGAAGAGAGCAGTGTTTACCACTGGGTCTTTAGGGATATCACTCGTGAAGAGGGTAAAGAAGAGTGGAGACAGGACGGAGCCATGTGGGGCTCCAGCCTGTAGAAAACGTTTCGAAGAACGGGTTCCCTCCACTCGATAGCGAAAAGAGCATTTGTAAGGTAGGCTCGGATGATGTGTACGAGCCTGTCAGGTACGTTTAGTTTATACAGCTTGTAGAGCAAGCCGTCGTGCCAGACCTTATCAAATGCCTTTGTGACATCAAAGAAGAGGGCTTCCGTGTTTCGAGATTTTTTCTTTGTCGGATGGTAATTAAAGCCAGACAGAAAATATTCTGTTAGGCGATGAATTTGGTTAGTGCACGAGTGTTTTACTCTAAAACCAAACTGTTCGTCAGGGAAGAGTTTGTTTATTTCAGTGAAGTGACGGAGGCGCTTTAGAATGATGCGCTCGTATAATTTACCTAATGTATTGAGTAGACTGATGGGCCTGTAGCTGGTGGGTCGATAGCGCAGTTTCCCCGGTTTAGGGATCTCTATTACGTCTGCTTCTTTCCAGATATCCGGGAAAGAGCAGCTCGAGAGAAGCGCGTTGAAAGTTCCTACAAGGAGGTAAATTAGTGGTGCTTTTGTCGTCTAGCCCAGTAGCTGATCTATTCTTAAGGCTTTTTATAGTTTCATTGACTTCATCGAAAGTCTGATAATCGAGTGGATCGCCCGCTGGTGGTAACGCAGACCTACGTTTGACTCCCGCTTCTACCTCTAGTAGGTGAGAGGGATCTGTTGGTACGTTGGATGTGGTACACTGGCTCTCTAGACTGTCGGCTAGGCATTCGGCATTTTTGAGATCGTCTAAGGCGAAATCGGAGTGGTCTAGCCTCACGAGAGGCGGCATGGGGGCAGTTTGCTCTGCTTTCAGAGCTTTAGTCAACCTCCAAAAGGCGTCTTGGGATGATTCTAATCCTTCTAAGAGGTTATCCCTTTTATCGTTTCTAAATTCGGCTATGCGTTGTTTAACCTCGTTTTGCAGAGAACGACCGACTCGAGTTTGACCTCGAGTTTACGCCAGTCGACGATGGTTTTGGTCTGAGGGACCTCACCTGCCGACCGGCCCAGTTCTAATACGACCAGCCTATGGTCCGAGCATAATTCGACGAAAGTTTCGATCGAGTTAATAGTAAGCCGGATGTCTTTTAGTAGTGCTACATCAAGGACGTCCGGATGATGATGTGAAAGAAAAGGATAGCAAGTTGGACTCTCAGGAGCGATAACGTCGAAGTAAGTCTCTCCGTGAGGTCACATAATACGTTTCCGTTTGGATTATTTACGTTAGAATTGCAGCTAAAGTGTTTACTGTTTAGGTCTCCCGCGATTACTACGCTGGGACCTAGATCTAGTAGAGCCGAGATGTCAGCTTGTCGTAATTTATCTGCGGTGGCAGATAAGCCGATGCAATTATGACGGGCGGATGGCCCGTAAGTGCTATCCTACAAACCGATGCTTCTAAGTTAGCAAAGCGGTGGAGTATCTATCGGTATACAGTGCAAGGACCTTTTATAGTAAATCAAGGTGCCGCTTTTAGGTCCGGTCAGCCTATCATTTCTTACTAAGTTATAATTAGCTATTTTGGGATCGCGCACGCTAGGTTTCAAGAAGGTCTCTTGCACTAGCATGATGTCGACATCATGATCGCGTAAAAAAAGTACACGATTTCTTCCTTTTGATCTCTGATGCCGTTTGCGTTAAAGAACGTGACAGTCAGAGAGCTAGGTTTATTTCTTCCGGTAGGTTGTACTGCCATTATGGTTTAAAAAGGGGATTGCTTAGGCGCATTGGAATGAATCAATCGCGTCGATAAGATTAATATGCTCAATGGTGGCATTGAGCTTATCTTGAGGGTTTTTAGCCTCGCGAAGTTTGCGGGCCATAGAAGTGACTTCAGCAACATTAATATTGCTGATGAAGCTGCAGACTAACGAGGAGTCTGCAGCGAAGGTAGAAGATGTCTGAGGAGCGGTTTTGGGCTTTTGAGCCTGGCCGTAAGGCGGCCGCGCTTACAATCGCCGGGGGCTTAACCCATGCGTTCGTTTTGGGTGCTGAAGGCACCGAAGGGCTTACGCCTTGCCTGGAAGGTCCTTTAGCGGGGACGAGTTTGGTGATAGCCTGAGGGGGCGCGGGTTGCGACACCGAGATCGGTGCGACTGAAGGGGCAGTTTGCCGAGGACGGGACCTGCTAGCGCTAGCCGCTCGTCCGCGCCGGTCTACTCGGGTCTAGCGGTACACCCAACGATAATTCGCTGGGTGTCCCGCTTCACCGTACAGAACACAGCTCGGAGGGTCATTCGACTCGGGCATTCGAGTGCACTCGGGCGTACCGTGGTCGCCTAGACACTTAACGTATCTAAGCCGGGCAGAACAGTTTTTGGCCTAGTGGCCATAAAGTTGGCATCGGTGGCATTGACCAATGATGCCCCTGTTACGGGGGGCTTCTACTGCAATCCCCGTAAGATTGCAGATTCGGCGGTCATTGGAAATTTCTTTGCCTTCCGGAGACAGGTCCAGGATAACTAGGCAAAGGTTTAGGTATCTTTTTTATCGGTGGGGTGGTGCATTCTGTGCTCTTCCCTAACCGGGAGGTTCTGCGATTTAAGATCGCTTAGCACGTGTTCGGTTTTGAGCTACTTTGGGAGCCCGCGAACGACAACGCGGAGGTTTCGTTCCTCCGCAAGGGCGTAGGTGTGAATGCTCAGTTTCTGAGCTTTCAGATGCGCTGTTAAAGCGCGGAAATCATCCGTCGTCGAGACGTGTATGCGAATGCCCTGGCCACCGTTGTGGACCTTGGGACTGAAGATTTTCTTGGAGTCAATCCATTTTGATAGATTGCTCCAGCGGGACTTGTTCTGAAGGATAATCGAGGGTGGCGGCTTTTCTTTACGCTCCGAGACCGGTTTTGGGTTCGCGGCTTTAATCGCGACCTTGGCAGTTTTCGGGCGCACTGAAGGCGCGGTCTTTTTAGCCGAAGTGGCGTTAGGGGATGAAGACGGGGACGAAGGGGCCGAGTGAGGCTCGTTACCCTTTTTCGCGGCGGGGCGCTTACTTTTTTTGCCCGAGACTATGGTGAACCCGTCGTCTTCGGGCTTGGCGGATTTCGCTACGTCTAACTCCATCTTGGAGCCCGATTCGGCGTCCGAGAACGCCGGGGACGGCCCACGGGTAGAGAACGCAGAAGGCGCGGGGGACACGACGTCTTAAACGGTGTCAACGGACACGGGGGTCGCAGGTCCGGTGCTCGGCGACATGGGGTCGTCAACGAGCACGATCGGACGTTCAGCAGCGGGCATATTACGCTGCTCTAAAAAGGTCGCACAAACGTCGGGGCAGACGTGACTTAAAAAGTCGGTGAGTTTGGCTATAGTAACAGCTGCCATCTTTTTTAAGGCTTAAAAAATACCTACCTCCACCTCACGGCAGGGGAGGTGTGTGCTAAAGACGAACACCTATATATACCTAGCGCGTTGGTACACTAGGGTGGGAGGTAGGAAATTTAAAACAATAGAATAGCCGCCTCTGAGGCGGCGCGGTGGTGTAATAAACTACTTACAGTTTACTGAAAATCGGCAGAGCGTGAGGCACTACACTAGCACTTACACAAAGGGAACAATGGGCCGGCGGGCCGGTGCAACCTGACGGCAGCAATGACACACAACACCACTGAGCACTGAGTAATGCCGGTTATAGTTCTTCACAAAAAAGCACTATTACTCGGGAGTGCATAGGCTCGACCGAAGAAATACGTCCACACAGCTTGAGCGCAGACAACCGAACTCCGGTGACCTTGATCTGCGGTGGCTAATTCACCTATACTAGAATCATTTTGTCCGTGCAGTTTGGGTCATAAATCATCGGAGTATTTCGCTCTCTCTCCCACTCACGGGCCTTAGGGGCGAGCATAGTGATGCGCATTATTGTTGTCGATAAGCGTTATCGATAGTGTATTTAGTTTTGTCGTTATGTGGGTTAGTGATATTATAAGTAGGTGGTTAGGCGATTCCTGCAAATTTTTCAATTAAGAGAAAGATCCATTTGCAGCAAATGACAGTGGTTAGGCTGATTTTGAATTCGGCAATGAAACAGAAGTCAATAAATGAAATTATAATTGAATTTGTACTTACTTAATAATTATAACCTCAAGCACAGCATGTGGTTAACCAACTTGTTAATACAATACATTGGTGAAATTAATGACTGACACAGATTGCTTGTTACTACACGTGTTAATAAAATATGTTTTACAGTTATAAAATTAAATGGTCATAATATGTTTCGGTGGTCAATGCATACGAGCATTAGAGTACTTGACTAATATATCGCCTTTCATTACCCCATAAGGGTTATTTAAGTGTTTATTTATTCATGTATTTAGTTGCGCACTATGACGGTAATGTTAATAATTTAAAATATAAAATTATCCACCACTTTCTTAATAGAATAAGTGTGACAATCGAGCAACAGTCCACCTAATGTTAAGTGGATGTTTTGGCACATAGACACGATATACATCTATCCTCGATTAAGAATCAAAATTTCTGAGTATTGTCATCCCTGAAAATGGAATGCCTTTAAAAAATATTATCTACAATCACCAGCACACGTCAGCATCATTCTGGTGTTTCACGCTGGTATTCTGTGAGATTAATTGTTTTTTTTTATTTCGTTAAAGGAATAATTGGTTTGCGTATGCAATGTTTGTGGAGTGGAGTGGAGGAGTGAACTGACTCGAATCGAATAATTATCCCATCCTATCTCATCCCATTCCTACTCGTCTCATCTACATCCGATTCCACATTCTATTCCATTTAATTCCGTTCCGTTCTATTATCCAAACCTATCTTATCATAACCTTTCCTATCCTATCCTATCCTAACCCATTCTATCCTATCCCATCCTATCCTATCCTATTCTATTCTCTTTTCACATTCTACTCTATTGTACTCTTATTTGTTCTATTCTGTTCTACTCTGTTCTGTTATATACTGTTCTGCTTTGCTCTACTCTACTCTATTCTATTCATGAGTTAGATAGGGTTAGTGGCCAAATTTAGTCCAAAATTTCAAAATATACGTTCTTTGGGTATATGTTGGATTGAAATGGCTGTCTCACTGTTGACACAGCTTTCATGACTACGACCGACTGTCAAATAAGTTTTACATCTAGCACAGAATACTTAGTTTGGGATAGTTGATAGCATTGAATAAAACTATTTTTACGGATTTTACTATTTTGATACCCGACGTTTCGGGTGCTTTACAGCACCCATGGTCACGGGGGACTGAGATGTTTGACGTCCCGATGTCATAGTTAGCCCGGCTACCTTCAGTTTTTAATATTAATTTTTCGTTCGATCTACGCAGAATGAGCTTACAGTATCTTGAAGTCTTGCAGTGGTATGCTTGGGTTTGGATTTAATTTTGTTAATTATAGGATCCCAAGCAGATGGCAGCACCCGTTTTCTCGTACGAACACTTCAAACTTTTCACTAGAACGTCTCGAATAAAATTTAATTTTTACCGTGACTTATAAATATTATCGCATTCAAAAAGTTAATATGGTATATATTTGAGATTGTGCATGTAACAGACCAATCCGCTACGTTAATAAGCGATCGAGACACGAGTGACGGATGTTTAATTTGTTCACTATATTCTGAGCGTACTATGTGCCGCCTTTTAAAATGATTTTCTCTATTTGCTCACTAGTTGAATTTAAATTTAATTTATTTTAATTTAAATTTAAATCGGTCTATTAAAAGTTAATATCCTGAGGTTAGACAGAAGGCAGAGGTCACGCCTGTAATGCATTATTCGTAAAGCAACGACCGATTATACGTCGAAGGTCGTAAAACACGAAGAGGTCTCGAGGCTCACAGACCGAAGTCCCTATACAAAGCGTACGACCTTTGAAAATAGTCTATAATATTTTAAAATATCTCCACTGAAATCCTAAATCATTATTATAAATCATCATTATCTCTAGAATGTTGCAACACGTTCCCATACTCCTTCAAAATACGTACAAAAGCTGGGCACGCTTCAAAGTAATGTATGTTTATAAAGCATCAAGTATGCAATTACATTTTAAAAGAAAAGAAAAAACAAGCAATAATATCGTTAAGTATTTAATTAAAACAAAAAAATAAGAAGTGTGATATTATTAAAATGTAGTATATTATATTATTATGTATATATGTATAATATAATAAAGGAGATAAATAAGAAAAAAAAAATTAAGTCGGAATCATGATAATATATTTTTACGAACATATTTCAATATGGCGATATCTTGTACTTGTTCAGTAGGTATCGCCAAACATAGCAAGAGTATAGTCATTTAAACGTGTGTGCTCACATGAATTGTCGTTTCTTTTATTATTCATATTACCTTTTAGCTAATACCTAATCAAATAATCGAATGTTGTTCCGCGTTTAATTGGTATACGTACATGTTATGTGATGCCTTTATATCTTTTAAATAACATAACTTTGTAGACACATCTAATTCTAATGTAAACTAACATACATACATACATACATACATACATACATACATACATACATACATACATGACTATAAACAGAATCATACCATTTATACACATACATACAACATACATGTGTGCACACATCATTTCTTTTTAAGTGACGATACTCTACGAAACAAATACAAGTTATATCGATAAATTTGCGGCCCTGAAAAGGGCCTTTTTTAAAAATTTCTATACGAGATTTATTGTCCTGTTCTCATATTCGCATACCAAGTTGTAAATACACACATACACTGCGCGCATGTATCGACAATCTAGAGCGGACAGAGAGCCGTAGTACGCTGCGGTGGGTGGACAATGTCCCTCTCGTATAAGAAGAAATTAGCCGCCAAATCCGTGTAGGGTACGTCCTTGACGTTTCAGGGCGTAGACGACATCCATGGCGGTGACGGTTTTCCTCTTCGCATGCTCGGTGTATGTAACAGCGTCACGAATCACGTTCTCAAGGAACACCTTGAGTACACCGCGTGTCTCCTCGTAGATTTACCCGGAGATACGTTTCACGCCCTGCGAGCGGACGTCTGATAGCCGGTTTGGTGATACCCTGGATGTTATCACGAAGAACCTTTCTGTGCCGCTTCGCTCCACCTTTCAAACCTTTACCGCTTGTCAAACCTTACCACCTTTACCGCGACCGGTCATTTTCTCTTAAAGACGAAAGACAACACTCAAAATAATAAATATAAGTTACTTAACGTACGTAACGAACGCACGACGACAGACAGATAAAAAGCCCGCAACGAAAATTCTCCCTTATATTAGAGTCACAGACGTCTGAGACGGTTGAAGTGAGGGTGCGGGGGGAGGTATAAAATGGCGAGCAAATAAAATGACATGGAGTGGGAGAGGGGGGGGGGTATTGGCGTTGCGGAGTAAATATTATTATTATTATAAACGTTTATATTATTATGAACGTATATTATGTTATACTATTATATATTATATATAACGTATATTATGATAAACAGCCAGCTAGCTGTTACAGGCTTTCCTTGGGGTAGGGCTATTTTCAGCAGTGGACCTGTGAAGGGATGTAATAATAATGATGATGATGATATTGTTGATAGTGGTGGTGGTCGTCGCGGTGGACATCACGGCAGCGGTGGCGCAGGCGTCGTCAGAGGCGATCGGCGATGATGGTGATGATCATACGTTGTGAGACAGGTAAGTTTTACCCTACTGTGTATCTTACCGAATTTTTCCTTCTCTGACCATGAGATATATGATTATATTTTAATTAATAAACAAACACACATACGTATATATATATATATATATATATATATATATATATATATATATATATATATATATTTCGTTGAACTGTGTCAAATGACGTCTCTGTTGATTGAAGCGGTAAGAGACGTTATTGAGCGTTCATATCGTGAGTTAACCGACTTCAATGAATGAAAGAGTGGGCTATGTAATTTTTTTCTTATTAAGTATATAATAATAATAATAATGTTAAAAAGTATACAGTTTGTTGTCTCTACTAGATTCATTTATTTAAACGGTATCTAAATAACATTTCGGTTTGTTGAGCCTTAGCTCGCAATTATATATTTTTGTAATTTATTTTCTTTGTTATCTCATAATATTACCATACATCTATACTCGCTCGTTTAACGTTCTCTCTTATATTCTAAAGAAACGCACAGTTTATTGTGTAGATACATATGCGGCCCTGAAAAGGGCCTTTTATGAAAGTGAAAGAACATACGGTAAAACCAACACAATCATCATCGTACGTGTACATGTTGATGAGGCATATTTAATAGTAAATCATTGCCACTACTCTCACACTAACAATCGATGATTGATGTTAAAATTAAACGTAGTTCACAACACAATCGGTAGAGAAGTAGAGTTTAATTAAGCTCGTTCTCCGCGAATTCTGCGCGCCAATTGTATGTATTTCGGCATAATGGTTACGCGTTTTACATGAATCGCGCATAAGTTAGTATCCTCGAACAACCCGACTAGGTAAGCTTCGCTAGCCTCTTGGAGGGCCATCACGGCGGAGCTCTGGAAGCGGAGGTCGGTCTTGAAATCCTGAGCTATCTCACGAACCAAACGTTGGAACGTCAATTTGCGGATGAGAAGCTCGGTACTCAGAAGAGCACCGAGCTTCTCATCCGCAAATTGTAGCGACGAATCTCACGGCGAGCGACGGTACCGGGCCTGTAGCGATGGGGGTTAACACCGCCGGTTGCAGGTGCGCTCTACGGGCTGCTTTGGTGGCCAGCTGTTTACGCGGTTAGATGTTATACATATAAAAAAGTTCTTATTTCCTTTGTACTCTTTCCTACTGTATATATTTAAAATTTTATATTTTATTTTTTGTTCAGAGTTGTTTCCAATTTGCGAATAGCATTTCCCTGTACGCCAAGACAAAAGGCCTAGTCAGCCATTAAGTCGAAATTAGACCGGATGTTAATCTATGGCCATGTTCCACTAGAACATAAATAATGAGCAAAAATGTTTTGTTGCTTCGATAAGTTATCGCATATTGTAGGCGGATTAAGGATCATACTATTAGATGTTTTGCACCTTAGACGCTGCTTCAGTCGGTCTGGATATTTTACGCCTAGTATTAATGAGATGTTTCTGCAATCCATAAGAAGCCATAACCTATTATTATTCTATAAAATAAAAAAATATCTGGCATTTCCCATAGTTATTCCTATGTCATATAAAAACAAGATTTTTTTTCATCGTCTAACTTACAATGGAATGAAAGTACAAATGATGTTTCTTAACAAACTCAGTCAATGTTTGTATATAGAGAAACGGGAATGCGCACTTTGCAAAAATTTTAAATTAAATTTGTATTGGAACTTTCTTTGCACTGTTGGTTGGAGTATTTAGGTTTAAATCTGGGACGGTGGGTTTTTGGACTTATTTTATTAACTATCAGATAGCTGAACTACCAGTAGCAAAACAACGAAATTAAAAT
>JAGSMP010001650.1:0-61340 GCA_029286625.1 Parnassius orleans | reverse complement strand
CTAGGTAAGCTTCGCTAGCCTCTTGAGGGCCATCACGGCGGAGCTCTGGAAGCGGAGGTCGGTCTTGAAATCCTGAGCTATCTCACGAACCAAACGTTGGAACGTCAATTTGCGGATGAGAAGCTCGGTACTGAAGAGCACCGAGCTTCTCATCCGCAAAATTAGCGACGAATCTCACGGCGAGCGACGGTACCGGGCCTGTAGCGATGGGGGTTAACACCGCCGGTTGCAGGTGCGCTCTACGGGCTGCTTTGGTGGCCAGCTGTTTACGCGGTTAGATGTTATACATATAAAAAAGTTCTTATTTCCTTTGTACTCTTTCCTACTGTATATTTAAAATTTTATATTTTATTTTTGTTCAGAGTTGTTTCCAATTTGCGAATAGCATTTCCCTGTACGCCAAGACAAAAGGCCTAGTCAGCCATTAAGTCGAAATTAGACCGGATGTTAATCTATGGCCATGTTCCACTAGAACATAAATAATGAGCAAAAATGTTTTGTTGCTTCGATAAGTTATCGCATATTGTAGGCGGATTAAGGATCATACTATTAGATGTTTTGCACCTTAGACGCTGCTTCAGTCGGTCTGGATATTTTACGCCTAGTATTAATGAGATGTTTCTGCAATCCATAAGAAGCCATAACCTATTATTATTCTATAAAATAAAAAAATATCTGGCATTTCCCATAGTTATTCCTATGTCATATAAAAACAAGATTTTTTTTCTATCGTCTAACTTACAATGGAATGAAAGTACAAATGATGTTTCTTAACAAACTCAGTCAATGTTTGTATATAGAGAAACGGGAATGCGCACTTTGCAAAAATTTTAAATTAAATTTGTATTGGAACTATCTTTGCACTGTTGGTTGGAGTATTTAGGTTTAAATCTGGGACGGTGGGTTTTTGGACTTATTTTATTAACTATCAGATAGCTGAACTACCAGTAGCAAAACAACGAAATTAAAATTTGGAATCCATTGTACTATCGTAAGTACTAAAATATTTTCTAATCAATAAATTTCGTTTTTAATCCTTAGTGCTTTTAGATCACATGCTTCTCACAGAATACCAGCGTAAAATAGCAGCTTAACGCTGCTGTGTTTCGTATGGTGAGTGTAGAGAACCGGAGACCCTTTTTACTGGAAAAGAGGCATTCCATCTTAGTCCTCACATGTGACAACGCATCTGCATTTTGTTTGATGTAGATATCTATGGGCCGCAGCAACCACTTACCATCAGGTGCACTGTGTGCTCGTTTTTCACCCTTATCCTATTAAAAAAAAAGTCTTCATACATAATAGGTAACACTGTATATTGTATTCTATCTCATTCTCTCGCAGGCTAAATCTTTTTTTAGTGACGCTTTTTCGTTTCATCGAGTTTCAAATCACGACGATTCTAAAGAAGTTTTCACTTCAAATACTAAATTATATTGTTTCCTTAGCCATACAGTTGCAAACACTCGAATAAACAAGATATTGAGCTTAATTACAGGGTAGATCAACCTGTAACTAACCTCAATATCCTGTTTTTAATTAAATTTATTAATTAGCTAGCTGATTAGAATATACCACAACACAACGCCGGCGGGGTGAAGACTAGCGCTGCAAAATAATATTCGCGACGTCACTAATTAGGTAAAATATTACATATAATAATATGTATATCACTACAAACACACAAAAATTGCCTAAAATTTGAATACACGGTTAAATTAGCGATCAACCTTGGAATGAGAGAT
Source organism: Parnassius orleans (assembly GCA_029286625.1). Lineage (NCBI taxonomy): Eukaryota > Metazoa > Arthropoda > Insecta > Lepidoptera > Papilionidae > Parnassius > Parnassius orleans. The sequence continues at coordinate 59,595 of JAGSMP010001650.1, read as the reverse complement.
AATAAGCTGAATTTTCGTATGTACCTTCATTTTAGCGTTCTAAAAATTGTCTCAAAAGTCTCATAAAGTCGCGTCGTAATTTATTCAAGGTCAAAGGAAAAAAAAACTGTTTTTTGCGAAACACTGACGTAAATAATGCTGAACTAATGTTCAGAATTATTATTAGTAATATTATAAATAATGATTTCTGTTATTTACGCGAATACTACACATTGAATACAACTATATTTACCATGCCATGGCCATGGGTACTGCAGAGCACTCGAAACGTTGGGAATTTAAAATAAGTAAATTAAACGCGATAAAATCCATAAAAATAGCCAAAATAATATTCTATTTTAAAAATGCTATTAAAACTACTATTATCCACGTTAACCGCCAAGCAAGTATAACGGGCTTGTGTTAAGAGTGGTCAGAAACCAAATGGCGGATTGAAACTCAAGGCTTATAAGTAAGAAATTAAGTAACATGTGCCGAGAACAAACACATTTTTTTAAAGAATGAGGGTGACAAACGAGCACATAGTTCACCTGATGATAATTGGATGCTGTGGCCCATAGAAATCTACATCTATCCTCGATTAAGAATCAAAATGCAGAAGCGTTGTCACCCCTGATGTCTAAGATATAATGTCTCGTTTCCAGTAAAAAGGATCTCCGGTTAAATTGAAACGTTTCATATAAAGGCCGGCAACGCATCTGCAATTCCTCTGGTTCCCCTGGTGTTGCAGTTGTTCATGGGCGGCGGTAGTCACTTACCATCAGGTGAGCCGCATGCTCGTTTGCCCCCTCTCCTATAAAAAAAATAAAAAATAAAAAATAAATATAACCTGCAAACACATGTTGTTCATCCAACTTTGTATTGTTCGCTCAATTTCCTCCAGCTTTTCAGAAACAAATATCCGGCGTGTAGTCAAGGTACGGATCTAATTAACTACGAAAGCGACTGAACTCGCTAACAGATCAGTTAAATGTAACGAGTTTTCTCAACATATTCTTTTAGGTAATTGCCTTTTAGATGTTAAATATATTTATCGAAGTTGCCGTTATACTGATTTTTTAAAGGAGAGGGCAAACGAGCATGCGGCACACCTGATGGTAGTGACTACCGCCGCCCATGAACAACTGCAACACCAGGAAATTGCAGATGCGTTGCCGGCCTTTTAAAAGGAGTAGGCTCTCTTCTTGAAGGTCCCTAAGTCGTGTCGGTCCGGAAAAATCCCTGGGGTAATCGATTCCACACAAAACTTCTTCTAAATCGCACAGTGGTGGACCGCCAATCATCCAGATGGCATGGATGGTATCGCGAGTTTTGTCGCGATGCGCGATGGTAAAATTGTGCGTCTGGAATCAGTCCGAACAATTCCTCAGAGCACTCCCCGTGGTAGATGCGATAAAATACGCCAAGAGATGCAACATTTCTACGCAGTGCCAGTGAGTCAAGCCAATCGGAAAGAACTCGCTCGTCGACGATTCGAACTGCTCTGCGCTGGATGCGGTCAAGTGGAAGGAGCTGGCACTGGGGAGCTCCTGCCCAGAGATGGGAACAGTATTCCATGTGGGTTGAACCTGCGCCTGCAAAGTTGCAAGCGGTGTGCCGGCATGAAATACTGTCCTGCTCTGCTGAGCACGCCAAGCTTTTAGAGGCCAATTTGGCCTTCTCTTCAAGTGACCACGAAACTGCATCATTCGATATGTCGACACCGAGGATTCCGGTACTGGCTGAGGCAACAAGGAGAGTGCCTTGACGTTGAGGAGATACGACAAAGGGTTCTTTTAGCGGTAAACGCAAACTTGTGTCTTCTGGGAATTGAACTGGACTAGATCAGTCGTTCCCAGTCCGAGACTTTGTTCAATCAAGTCTCGAATTCAGACACAAGTTTGTTCCGGTGCTCGGCGACGTTTTCCGGGAAATATTGGCACGGCCGGTGTATAAAGCATCACCAGTGCTGTCGTCTGCATAGCAATGAATGTTAACAGTTTGCAACATATCATTGATATGCAGAAGAAACAGCGTTGGTGATAGCACGCAGCCTTGTGGACCACCAGCGTTAATGGTTGTAATCGAGCATGCACCGTCTACTACGACCTTGATGCTCCGATCTGCAAGAAAACTGGTGATCCAATTGCACAATTTCTCGGGAAGCCCATAGGAAGTCTGAAGGAAGCGCTTTGTGCCAAACCCGATCGAAGGCCTTCTCTATGTCCAAACCACGGCCAACGCCTCCTCTTGACCCACTGCCTTCGCCCATCTGAGTTAGGTAACCTAGAAGATCACCAGCTAAGAACCCCGACGGAAACCGTACTGGTTTCCGTCACTAATCAGCTGGTGATCCTCAAGGTACCGCATGACAGTTAATAATCGTTTCCATTATTTTGGAGAACAAGGAGGTGATAGCGATAGGCCTGTAGTTGGACGGATCTGAGCGGTCGCCTTTTAGGGATCGCGTGCACCAAAGCTGTCTTCCATGAGTTCGGGACTACGCCTAGGAGTAGGAGTACCGAAAAGACGCTTTGAAACCGGTGCCAACTCTGGAGCTCACGTCTTCCGCACAATAGGTGGGACTCCATCAGGCCCACTCGACTTGTTGATGTCCAGGGAAAGGAGTGCTTTGCGCACCGAGCAGCACATCCTGCATGAATGGCTGACAGAAATTCACTTGGACAGCCTTGGCGAGAGACCAGAATGCACATGTTCCCGAAGGAAGGCGAACTAGTTTCTTGCCAATTCTACCGATGTGCTCTGACTTTGCCTTGGCAATGACACTTTTGAAGGACCTGGAGACGGTTATACTTTTAAGAGCGCTGGTATTTGCATCACGAGACGTTGATGCGTCAGCCCAGGCCCGGTAGCACTCCTGCTTATAGCGTGATGCAATTTTACATGAGTGACCAAACCATGGCTGAGCCTCCGATAGGCTCCGATAGGGATGATGGAATAAATAATTCCATTCCCAAAGTACCACATCAGCGACAGAATCAGCAACAACGTTGGGATCATCCAGCGAGAAGCAAACCCGCCCCCAAGGGTAGGATGCAAAAGACCGCATCCCGTCCCAATCGGCCGACCGCAGCAGCAGATCGCAACTGCGATGGGAGCGTGAGTGGCACCGTACTCCGGATCAGAAAATGGTCCGAAGAGCCAAGAGGGGCATCGACCGAGACCTGATATCCGTCCGGATGAGAGGTCAGCAGAAGTTCCAACAGGGAAGGTACATGATCCTCCACATCTGCGATCCGCGTAGGCGAAGTAACCAGTTGTGTCGGACCATATGCCAACGCAAAGCCATAAATGTACAGATCTACCCACATGATCGGTTAAACGGGAACCAAGCCATTCAGCGTGGTGGGCGTTAAAATCACCGAGCATCACGATTTCTGTGGATGGGACCTGTTGTAGCACGGAGTCTGCAGCCATTTGGACGTGGTCGATGAGTCGGTCTGTGTCGGCATTACCGCTATGGGACCTAAAGAGGCACCCGTAGACGAGGCGATGGTCGTCGCTGTCTACGCGCAGCCATAGGATAGACAGGTCCGTACCTTCAAGACTGCCGAGAGTGTTCTAATTTGTTCCCCGGGTAGGAGAGATACGAAGTATCAGCCGGAGGACACCTGTGTCTCGGTTAGAAAGAGCAAGGCCGGCTTTTCGTCTCCAGATGGTAGTGGACGGCGTTAAGGTTTGAATGAAGTCCCCTGATGTTGCAGAAATTTACGGAAAGCGTGGCAGGGGTTGCCTTTGTCTTATTGCTCCACATGCCCCGAGTAGGTTTCGTCTTGAGCGAAATTTTGCCTACCCCGCGCTACGCGGGGCAGCCTACACCCACGCTTTAAAAAGTAGGGTAGCTTGATAGCGCGGATGCTCAGCGAGGATTCTCCGTCACCAGGGTGCTGTACCTCCTGGGGTGGTGTTCTATTTAACTCCGCTACCATGTTAAGGGGAGGTAATTAGCCTCCGGCCACCTGCACTCTCCAGGCGAAATGCAGAAGTAAACTTCTACTTCACGCTGGTATTCTGTGAGATCGTGGTACCACCCGTTCGAGCCAGCCCATCCGTGGACAGCAAAAGCTGCCGCGTGTCTCAACCACTGTTATGGTGGTAACTTCAAATATAGCTCGTGGTACACAAACTAGATAGGAGCTCCTCTTTATCTTCGACAGCCATAAACGCCTTTACCTAACGATAGTATTGTTGGGTTTTCATCGTGTTTCTATAACGTAGTCTTCCTAATCTATGATTAGAGGAATAGGATTGCCCTATTCATCTTATCATAGATTAAGTATTTTATCGCATACCGAGACTGTGTATTATTCGATGGACATTGTGGGATTACTATATTGTCTTAGATAATTATGGGCTTGGTAAGTAAAGACACCAAAATAAACAAAGTACCACAAAAGTTTGTTTATCATATAGATAGATTTCTTGTTATATAAACGAAGAAAATATAAAGTTTGCAAAAATAGACCTATCTCTAGTCATTCTTTCATTAGTAAATATCTTTATCACCTTGCCATTTCTTTATAACAAAATAAATAAAATAACTAAAATTTATTCCTTAAATAAAAAAAATGCAAAATTAAATTATTTGAACTTTGTCATCAGAAACTATGAAGAAACTGAAGCATTACTTACTACAAATTAATATTACTCACACACCCTCTTACACACACTCATGCATTTATCATATTATACACAAAGAGATACATTTTAACATTTTTAATACATTTTATTAGTCGTATACCTTCTATTTGAGTTATATTTATGTTATTATGTTAACATGTCGTAAAAAAGAGTACTGTGATCTGAAATACAGATATAAATGTTTATCCAGTTCAGACACAGATGTTCCATCATTCATTGTGAACAGTATAGATAGTTATTTACAAATGTGATAGTCATGCAAGTGGTAAAAATAAAATATTATTATTAAAGTCTTACGGCTTCCGATTGATGGAGGTATAAACATCTCGATAACGCCAGACGTAAAATACCGAGACCATAGACCATTTGTTTAATCAGTTGTCTATATAGGCAGCAGCATTAAATCGGTCTGCCAAGTCACTGTCACACCGTCTGACGATTAAACAAAAATCCTCCCCACAACGGGGGAAGCCCAAGTCCAGCAGTAGACTTTACGGGCTTATGAATAAGTAGACAAAGCAAAGTAAATAGCCTATACCACGTCCCACAGCTGGGAACAAGTTTCCTTTCGTTTTTGAGTAGGTTTTGGAGTAGGTGAGGGACTACTGCGGTGCCCTGATGCGTGTTAGCGTACTTCATATATCCTCGAGCCTTTTTTTAAATTCCATAGACATGCAGGTTTCCTCATAATATTCTCCATCACCGTCGAGTACGAAATTCCAGTGGAGACGGAACTCGAGCTAGCAGTCCTCCCAGTACCTCCGCTGAAATAACATCTTAGAAGCTGAGTATTTCACTGTATTTCATACTTTGTATAACCTGCAAGAATTTTTCTGAAAACCGCAATATTATTTCGGAACTCTTCACTTTTTTTCCATAAAATTCTTTGAAGACCAAACAAAAATGTTTACTTTGTAATTGCTAATGTTAAACGTATTTATACTAAGAATTTTTCCACACAGACTTGCAAACAATTCGCCTTTTGGGCGAGATTAAATTGTAAAATGAACGCCTGCGGCCTCATAAAACTCACTTCCAGCTCACTTCCGTCTTTATGATACTTAATTTTATTTTATTGTGTGCAGAGTGTAGACTCCTTTGAGTACTAAATGAATTTTCTTATATATATTTTTTTATTCAATAAAGATGACGAACGAGCACAAGTCCACCTGATGGTAAATGAATGCTGTGGCCCATAGACATCTAAATCTACCCTCGAATAAGAATCAAAATGCAGATGCGTTGTCACCCCTGAGGACTAAGATGGAATGCCTCGTTTCCAGTAAAAAGGGTCTCCGGTTCTCTACACTCACCACACGAAACACAGCAGCATTAAGCTGCTATTTTACGCTGGTATTCTGTGAGAACGTGGTGCTTCCCCGGTTGAGCCGACTCGAAACTCTACGAACGGATAGAGCAATGCCAGGAGGGATCTAGCCTATATTTTATCCGAAAACTTGAACAAGTTTAAAAAACAAATAATTGATAAAATAAGTGAACTTTGATTATCTTAAATATAATTAACGCCACATTAGGGCCTGCGCTCACAGACGGCACGGCATGGCACGCGTGTCAAGGATTTTTTCGTGGAACAAAGATTTTCGACCTTATTAATGATCTTAGCTGACATTCCTTTATTTCAACACGAATAGAACGAAACGTCTCGCGTGACACCGCGCAGCATGCTGCGTCACGGCATTACATGGGATGCCGCGGCACGCTGCATCACGTAACGCATAGATATACTTTAAGTTGTTAAAGGAATGTGGGTACTAAGTAATTGAAACATGGTTGGACTTTTAAAGAGCACAGTGCTAAACTGAGTGAGCGCCCGAACGTGGCTGCTTTTGTTGCGGGTTGCCACAGGATCCTTTAGCATGCCGTGGGATGCCACAGGATCCTTCGGCACGCCGAAGTGTGCCTTGCCACGCCGTGCCGTCTGTGAGCGCAGACCCTAAATAGATCCTGTCAAGCCAACCAACCAAGTTTTAGTACCAAGTTTTATACGTGGTAGAGCCATGCTGCAGCTATATTAGTAGTATAGTTGTAGCACGAATGGTTCGGTTCGACCGGGGAAGGACCACGCTCTCACAGAATACCAGCGGAAAATAGCAGCTTAATACTGCTGTGTTTCGTATGGTGAGTGTAGTGAACCGGAGACCCTTTTTACTGGAAAAGAGGCATTCCATTTTAGTCCTCACGGGTGATTCTTTATTGAGGATAGATGTAGATGTCTATGAGTCACAGCAACCACTTACCATCACGTGGCCTGTGTGCTCGTTTGTCACTCTATCCTATAAAAAAGCCGAGGAATCGCTAGTAATAAATAATATCGACTGACTGTATTTTAACGGTGCCAATACAACTAGATATCCACTGCTGTTTATATAAGAATATAATCATTTTTATTCAATCTAAATTACAAGAAGAAAGTCATTTAGGCTTTATCACTTGTTCGGAAAAAATCTCTGTCCTAGGAAGAACCAGCAAGAAACCCAGCAGGGCTATCTTTAACATTAATTTACAATATAATATTTTAAACAATTAAGTATGAGAACATTTAGAAACAGCATGGTAGATCGCCTTATTCCCAGGGTTAATATCAATCATGTACTCTTTAGTAGTATATTAACCCATAATAAACAATTTGTGCAAAATGTAACATCATGGAAGTTTATTTACGGAACAATATAAAATAAGTGCCTCAAATATTTATTTTGTGTAGTGTTATAAAATGATTTATCACAATAGGTTCAACGCGTCAAAGTAAAAGAGATAGATATGGAAGCAGTGAGGTGGGCGACGGGTAAATTGAATTTGATACAAGAGATATTAGCGACGTCGTTTGTGCTAGCGTATGTATTAAAAATATTTTTATTTATCCAATTCATAGAAAGTTCTTTTATCGTCGTTCAGAAACGAGTTAAAAACGTCTTAGACTTTTTATAATTAAAATAACAAGTATAAATTGTTTTGTCATAAAAATAAAAATGAAAAAGGCTTTCACTATTACTTTTTTTAAGAAGTGACTTTTCAGTTTGTCACTAGTATTATTTTAAATATTGTCTTTAAGATATATAATAAACTGGTGACTTGCCCCGTCTTCTTCTAGTTGGGATTATTTAGATTTAAGATAATGATCAAATACCATTGATTTTATCAATTTTCGTTACTACAAAAAAAAAAGTTTTTCGGATGCAATATTACCAAAATAGATAAACTCCTGGCGTTGCTCTGTATCTATTTTTGAAGTTTCACCACAATCTTTTCAGCCATTTCGAAGAATAACCCTGTATAGATAATCCAGATGTCTGTCGAATTTCTGTGAATAAGAAACTTAGACCTTTCCCAAACCGAGTAGGGTTTCTCGTAATCTCCAAGCTGGCAGGTTCCGCTCGCCATCACTGACCTGAGTATTTTATGACAAGCATAAATGAAATGACTATACCGCCATCTATCGGAGATTATGAGTTCTCTCTAACCTTTCCAAGGGATACGCTGAGAATACCCATCCATTATAGCCTATATAATTTAAAATTAAAAATTTTGTACAACCGACTTCAATGTAAATTATTAAGAATAACTCAAAACTTTTGGTCAGACCTTGATCAAATTTATATGGGACCACATGAGGCATCAGCTTTTAAACAAAAGAAGAATTATCGAAATCGGTTCACCCAGTAAAAAGTTATGAGGTAACACACATAAAAAAAACATACAGTCGAATTGAATACCTACTCCTGTTGATGTCGGTAGAAAAGTCCACTGTTAAACATAGGCCTACCCCATAGATTACCTCGTAGGGGATAGGGTTTTGCTATAGCTGCAGTTTTTTTTTTATTATTTTCAATTGTTATCAGGAAAATTCTGCTTTCCATCACCTGTTTCAATTTCTCTCTGTTGCCTCTTACGACACTCACGATTTGGGGTAGTGGATATTCTCACACCACCACTACACGGTATCAGGAATATCCGTAACAGAACAAAAGTAACTGATATAGTCCAACTGATCAATAGACTAAAGTGGTGGGCCAGACATATGGCTCGAAGAACCGACAACAGAAAGGTTCTGGAACAACTGAATAAGTTGATGCAACATCCAGGAAGTCGACGCAAGTAACTGGCCGTACTTTTAGCACTTTGTGAGGAGATTCATGCTCAGCTGTGGACTTGTGATGAGCTATAACGATGATGATGATACTTTATTATGAAAAATATTATTAAATATTTCCTTTTATAATTTTTAGACGGACTCGTAGCATAAAATTTTCTTAGATTCTAAATTTGTATAGTAGCTGAATCGCTAAACGCAAACGTAATTAAATGAGATGAGAGAGAGTAGTAATTTTCCTTCCTATAATCTACGAAATTCTTTAAAAGTTTTTCCTTTTCGTTTGGCATTATTTTCTACCGACTTCAAAAGGAGGAGGTACTCAATTCGACTGTATTTTTTTGTTTTTTTTGTTTACCTTATAACTTTTTATAGGTGAACCAATTTTGATGATCCTTTTTATTTGAAAGATGGTGCTTCATGTAGTCCCATATAAATTGATCAAGTCTGACAATTAGTTTTGAGTTATCCTTAATAATTTATATTGAAGTCGGTTGTACAAAATTTTTAAGTTTACCACTTGTTATACGCCTTAATTTTAATAAAATTTATAAAAGTTAATGTAATGTAAGTTGTAATGTATACCACCAAATTTATCAACTTCATCATCATCATCATCATTACAGCCCTTCACAAGTCCACTGCTGAACATAGGCCTACCCCAAGGACGTGCGTGCCACAAAGCACGGTCCTGAGCCACCTGCATCCATTGACTTCCTGTATGTCTTACCAGGTCGTCACTCCATCTAGTGGAGGGCCGCCCTACACTTGGCCTACCGGTACGAGGGTGCCACTCTTTTCTACCCTTACCAACTTTTTTAAGTATAGTTATTCCATATTATATACATAAAATGATAGACACTGTCAGTATTTTATAGGTAACGGTTACAAATCAATTAATTTAATACTTTATTCAGAAATTATTTACAAAAAATTAAGCAGCGTTGTTTTCTACCTTTGTACCATAGTATACATCGGTATAGTATACATAGTATACATATACCAATATACATCGGTAGCGAAGCCTGGTTTGCCCTATCAAACTGCTCAATCAATAATATCAACTAATAAAATAACTCGTAAACTGTTTCAAACTATTTCAAATTTCCGCTTCTCTGTCGCTGTCGCTCACCTGTTCTACACAGGCCATAGATTACTGTATATACACAGGCCTTATAACGTCAACACGTGGCAAAACCGCGTGATTAGGTTGTCATAAAAATTTGTCGTCTCTCTCGCGCGTGGGCTTTTACCGGGCTTTCGAGACGATCGCTCCCTAACCTGTGGTAAAATGTTCTATAATGAAATATAACTACGATTGTTTATATAGCAATTTGTTCGTATCGAAAAGCCCGGCTTTTAGTGTGAAGTTAGTCATTAGTCAAGCGCGGGCGATACCTTTGCAAGTTCACTTCATTTCAATGTTTGCTCTGTGTGTTTACTTGAGCGAATAAATATTGCGAGTTGAAAATTTATGCTTTTATAGATTTTTAGTGAAAATGGAGGATATAGTGTTTCTTGTGATAAATTGAAGTGTGTTAATGTGCTAATCGGCGAGGAAAAGATAAAATCGAAAAAAGAAAAGGTAATTTTTATAAAACTGCTAAAACAACAAAACCATATCTTGGGCTTGCCCTGGTTTGGAGCCTTAGCTTCGCCACTGGTATACATATAAACAGATGTTGTGTTGTGGTATACAACACAACGCCAGGGTGAACTAGCGCTGCAAAATAATATTCGCGACGTCACTAATTAGGTAAAATATTATATATAATAATATGTATATCACTACAAACACACAAAAATTGCCTAAAATTTGAATACACGGTTAAATTAGCGATCAACCTCGGAATGAGAGATAATAAGCTGAATTTTCGTATGTACCTTCATTTCAGCGTTCTAAAAATTGTCTCAAAAGTCTCATAAAATCTCGTGTCTGCGTCGTAATTTATTCAAGGTCAAAGGAAAAAAACTGTTTTTCGCGAAACACTGACGTAAATAATGCTGAACTAATGTTCAGAATTATTATTAGTAATATTATAAATAATGATTTGTTATATTTATGCGAATACTACACATTGAATAAAACTATATTTACCATGCCATGGCCATGGGTACTGCAGAGCACTCGAAACGTTGGGAATTTAAAATAAGTAAATTAAACGCGATAAAATCCATAAAAATAGCCAAAATAATATTCTATTTTAAAATGCTATTAAAACTACTATTATCCACGTTAACCGCCAAGCAAGTATAACGGGCTTGTGTTAGAGTGGTCAGAAACCAAATGGCGGATTCAAACTCAAGGCTTATAAGTAAGAAATTAAGTAACATGTGCCGAGAACAAACACATTTTTAAAGAATGAGGGTGACAAACGAGCACATAGTTCACCTGATGATAATTGGATGCTGTGGCTCATAAATCTACATCTATCCTCGATTAAGAATCAAAATGCAGAACGTTGTCTGATGCTAAATATGTGTTTCCAGAAAAGATCTCGTTAAATTGAACGTTTCATATAAAGGCCGGCAACGCATCTGCAATTCCTCTAGTTCCTGGTGTTGCCATTGTTCAAAGTATCACTACCATCAGGTGAGCCGCATGCTCGTTTGCCTCCTATAAAAAAAATAAAAAATAAAAAATAAATATAACCTGCAAACACATGTTGTTCATCCAACTTTGTATTGTTCGCTCAATTTCCTCCAGCTTTTCAGAAACAAATATCCGGCGTGTAGTCCAAGGTACGGATCTAATTAACTACGAAAAGCGACTGAACTCGCTAACAGATCAGTCAAATGTAACGAGTTTTCTCAACATATTCTTTTAGGTAGTTGCCTTTTTAGATGTTAAATATATTTATCGAAGTTGCCCGTTATACTGTTTTTTTTTTAAAGGAGAGGGGACAAACGAGCATGCGGCTCACCTGATGGTAAGTGACTACCGCCGCCCATGAACAACCGCAACACCAGGGGAATTGCAGATGCGTTTCCGGCCTTTTAAAAAGGAGAAGGCACTTTTCTTAAGGTCCCTAAGTCGTATCGGTCCGGAAAAATCCTGGGGTAATCGATTCCAAGGAAGTTGTGCGAGCTTCTTCTAAATCGCACAGTGGTGGACCGCTAATCATCCAGATGGTATGGATGGTATCGCGAGTTTTGTCGCGATGTGCGATGGTGAAATTGTGCGTCTGGAATCAGTCCGAACAATTCCTCAGAGCACTCCCCGTGGTGAATGCGATAAAATACGCCAAGAGATGCAACATCTCTACGCAGTGCCAGTGAGTCAAGCCAATCGGAAAGAACTCGATCGTCGACGATTCGAACTGCTCTGCGCTGGATGCGGTCAAGTGGAAGGAGCTGGCACTGGGGAGCCCTTGCCCAGAGATGGGAACAGTATTCCATGTGGGGCCGAACCTGTGCCTTGCAAAGTTGCAAGCGGTGTGCCGGCATGAAATACTGTCCCGCTCTGCTGAACACGCCAAGCTTTTAGAGGCCAATTTGGCCTTCTCTTCCAAGTGACCACGAAACTGCACATCATTCGATATGTCGACACCGAGGATTCCGATACTGGCTGAGGCAACAACGGGAGTGCCTTGAAACTGAAGAAAGGGGTTCTTTTTAGCGGTAAACGCGCAAACTTGTGTCTTCTGAGGATTGAACTGGACTAGATTTAGTCGCCCCAGTCCGAGACTTTGTTCAACAAAGTCTCGACTTCAGACACAATTTTGTTCCGGTACTCGGCGACTTTTTCCCAGGAAATATTGGCAAGCCGGTGTATAAAGCATCACCAGTGCTAAAGCTGCCGCGTGTCTCACTGTTATGGTGGTAACAAATATAGCTCGTGGTACACAAACTAGATGAGCTCTCCTTTATCTTCGACAACCATAAACGCCTTTACTAACGACAGTATTGTTCGGTTTTCATCGTGTTTCTATAACGTACTCAGATCTTCTAATCTATGATTAGAGAATGAGATTGGCTAATCATCTTATCATAGATTAAGTATTATCGCATACCGAGACTTGTGTATTATTCAATGGACATTGTGGGAATACTATATTGTCTTAGATAATTATGGGCTTGGTAAGTAGACACCAAAATAAACAAAGTACCACAAAAGTTTGTTTATCATATAGATAGATTTCTTGTTATATAAACGAAGAAAATATAAAGTTTGCAAAATAGACCTATCTCTAGTCATTCTTTCATTAGTGAATTATCTTTATCACCTTTGTCATTTCTTTATAACAAAATAAATAAAATAACTAAAATTTATTCCTTATAAAAAAAATGCAAAATTAAATTATTTGAACTTTGTCATCAGAAACTATGAAGAAACTGAAGCATTACTTACAAATTAATATTACCACACACCCTCTTACACTCATGCATTTATCATATTATACACAAAGAGATACATTTTAACATTTTAATACATTTTATTAGTCGTATACCTTCTATTTGAGTTATATTTATGTTATTATTAACATGTCGTAAAAAAAAACTGTGATCTGAAATACAGATATAAATGTTTATCCAGTTCAGACACAGATGTTCCATCATTCATTGTGAACGATATAGATCAAATAGTAGATAGTTATTTATAAATGTGATAGTCATGCAAGTGGTAAAAATAAAATATTATTATTAAAGTCTTACGGCTTCCGATTGATGGAGGTATAAACATCTCGATAACGCCAGACGTAAAATACCGAGACCATAGACCATTTGTTTAATCAGTTGTCTATAGGCAGCATTAAATCGGTCTGCCAAGTCACTGTCACACCGTCTGACGATTAAACAAAAATCCTCCCCACAACGGGGGAAGCCCAAGTCCAGCAGTAGACTTTACGGGCTTATGAATAAGTAGACAAAGCAAAGTAAATAGCCTATACCACGTCCCACAGCTGGGAACAAGTTTCCTTTCGTTTCTGAGTAGGTTTTGGAGTAGGTGAGGGACTACTGCGGTGCCCTGATGCGTGTTAGCGTACTTCATATATCCTCGAGCCTTTTTTGAAATTCCATAGACATGCAGGTTTCCTCACAATATTCTCCATCACCGTCAGTACGAAATTCCAGTGGAGACGGAACTCGAGCTAGAGTCCTCCCAGTACCTCCGCTGAAATAACATCTTAGAAGCTAGTATTTCACTGTATTTCATACTTTGTATAACCTGCAAGAATTTTTCTGAAAACCGCAATATTATTTGGAACTCTTCACTTTTTTCCATAAAATTCTTTGAAGACCAAACAAAAATGTTTACTTTGTAATAAAGATTGCTAATGTTAAACGTATTTATACTAAATTTTCCACACAGACTTTAAAACAATTCGCCTTGGCGAGATTAAATTATAAAATGAACGCCTGCGGCCTCATAAAACTCTTCAGCTCACTTCCGTCTTTATGATACTTAATTTAATTTTATTGTGTGCAGAGTGTAGACTCCTTTGAGTACTAAATGAATTTTCTTATATATATTTTTTATTCAATAAAGATGACGAACGAGCACAAGTCCACCTGATGGTAAATGAATGCTGTGGCCCATAGACATCTAAATCTACCCTCGAATAAGAATCAAAATGCAGATGCGTTGTCACCCTGAGGACTAAGATGGAATGCCTCGTTTCCAGTAAAAGGGTCTCCGTTCTCACCACCACCACGAAACACAGCAGCATTAAGCTGCTATACGCTGGTATTCTGTGAGAACGTGGTGCTTCCCGGTTGAGCCGACTCGAAACTCTACGAACGGATAGAGCAATGCCAGGAGGATCTAGCCTATATTTTATCCGAAAACTTGAACAAGTTTAAAAAAAACAAATAATTGATAAAATAAGTGAACTTTGATTATCTTAAATATAATTAACGCCATTAGGGCCTGCGCTCACAGACGGCACGGCATGGCACGGCGTGTCAAAGGATTTTTTTCGTGGAACAAAGATTTTCGACTTTATTAATGATCTTAGCTGACATTCCTTTATTTCAACACGAATAGAACGAAACGTCTCGCGTGACACCGCGGCATGCTGCTGCATCACGGCATTACATGGGATGCCGCGGCACTGCTGCATCACGTGAAACATAGATATACTTTAAGTTGTTAAGGAATGTGGGTACTAAATAATTGAAACATGGTTGGACTTTTAAGAGCAGTGCTAAACTGAGTGAGCGCCCGAACGTGGCTGCTTTTGCGGGTTGCCACAGGATCCTTTAGCATGCCGTGGGATGCCACAGGATCCTTCGGCACGCCGAAGTGTGCTTGCCGCCGTGCCGTCTGTGAGCGCAGACCTAAATAGATCCTCAAGCCAACCAACCAAGTTTTAGTACCAAGTTTTATACGTGGTAGAGCCATGCTGCAGCTATATTAGTAGTATAGTTGTAGCACGAATGGTTCGGTTCGACCGGGGAAGGACCACGCTCTCACAGAATACCAGCGGAAAATAGCAGCTTAATACTGCTGTGTTTCGTATGGTGAGTGTAGTGAACCGGAGACCCTTTTTACTGGAAAAGAGGCATTCCATTTTAGTCCTCACGGGTGATTCTTTATTGAGGATAGATGTAGATGTCTATGAGTCACAGCAACCACTTACCATCACGTGGCCTGTGTGCTCGTTTGTCACTCTATCCTATAAAAAAAAAAGCCGGAGGGAATCGCTAGTAATAAATAATATCGACTGACTGTATTTTAACGGTGCCAATACAACTAGATATCCACTGCCGCTGTTTATATAAGAATATAATCATTTTTATTCAATCTAGATTACAAGAAGAAAGTCATTTAGGCTTTATCACTTGTTCGGAAAAAATCTCTGTCCTAGGAAGAACCAGCAGAAACCCAGCAGGGCTATCTTTAACATTAATTTACAATATAATATTTTAAACAATTAAGTATGAGAACATTTAGAAACAGCATGGTAGCGATCGCCTTATTCCCAGGGGTTAATATCAATCATGTACTCTTTAGTAGTATAATAACCCATAATAAACAATTTGTGCAAAATGTAACATCATGGAAGTTTATTTACGGAACAATATAAAAATAAGTGCCTCAAATATTTATTTTGTGTAGTGTTATAAAATGATTTATCACAATAGGGTTCAACGCGTCAAAGTAAAAGAGATAGATATGGAAGCAGTGAGGTGGGCGACGGGTAAATTGAATTTGATACAAGAGATATCAGCGACGTCGTTTGTGCTAGCGTGTATTAAAAATATTTTTATTTATCCAATTCATAGAAAGTTCTTTTATCGTCGTTCAGAAACGAGTTAAAAACGTCTTAGACTTTTTATAATTAAAATAACAAGTATAAATTGTTTTTGTCATAAAAAATAGAAATGAAAAAGGCTTTTACTATTATTTTTTTAGAAGTGACTTTTCAGTTTGTCACGAGTATTATTTCAAATACTGTCTTTAAAATATATAATAAACTAGTGACTTGCCCCGTCTTCTTCTAGTTGGGATTATTTAGATTTAAGATAATGATCAAATACCATTGATTTTATCAATTTTCGTTACTACAAAAAAAAAAGTTTTTCGGATGCAATATTACCAAAATAGATAAACTCCTGGCGTTGCTCTGTATCTATTTTTGAAGTTTCACCACAATCTTTTCAGCCATTTCGAAGAATAACCCTGTATAGATAATCCAGATGTCTGTCGAATTTCTGTGAATAAGAAACTTAGACCTTTCCCAAACCGAGTAGGATTTCTCGTAATCTCCAAGCTGGCAGGTTCCTCGCCATCCCCGGCCTGAGTATTTTATGACAAGCATAAACGAAATGACTATACCGCCATTTATCGGAGATCATGAGTTCTCTAACCTTTCCAAGGATATGCTGAGAATACCCATCCATTATAGCCTATATAATTTAAAATTAAAAATTTTGTACAACCGACTTCAATGTAAATTATTAAGAATAACTCAAAAACTATTGGTCAGACCTTGATTAAATTTATATGGGACCACATGTGAATCAGCTTTCAAACGAAAAAAATTATCGAAATCGGTTCACCCAGTAAAAGTTACAGGTACACATAAAAAACATACAGTCGAATTGAAAACCTCCTCCTGTTGATGTCGTTGCAAAGTCCACTGTTAAACATAGGTCTACCCCTAGATTACCTCGTAGGATAGGGTTTTGCTATAGCTGCAGTTTTTTTATTCTTTTCAGTTGTTATCAGGAAAATTCTGCTTTCATCACCTGTTTCAATTTCTCTCTGTTGCCTCTTACGACACTCACGATTTGGGGTAGTGGATATTCTCACCACCACTACACGGTATCAGGAATATCCGTAACAGAACAAAAGTAACTGATATAGTCCAACTGATCAATAGACTAAAGTGGTGGGCCAGACATATGGCTCGAAGAACCGACAACAGAAGGTTCTGGAACAACCGAATAAGTTGATGCAACATCCAGGAAGTCGAGCAAGTAACAAGGCCGTACTTTGTAGCACTTTGTGAGGAGATTCATGCTCAGCTGTGGACTTGTGATGAGCTATAACGATGATGATGATATCTTTATTATGAAAAATATTATTAAATATTTCCTTTTATAATTTTTAGACGGACTCGTAAGCATAAAATTTTCTTAGATTCTAAATTTGTATAGTAGCTGAATCGCTAAACGCAAACGTAATTAAATGAGATGAGAGGATTAGTAATTTTCCTTCCTATAATCTGCGAAATTCTTTAAAACTTTTTCCTTTTCGTAATTTGGCATTATTTTTCTACCGACTTCAAAAAGGAGGAGGTACTCAATTCGACTGTATTTTTTTTTGTTTTTTTTTATGTGTTACCTTATAACTTTTTTATAGGTGAACCAATTTTGATGATCCTTTTTTTATTTGAAAGATGGTGCTTCTCATGTAGTCCCATATAAATTGATCAAGGTCTGACAATTAGTTTTTGAGTTATCCTTAATAATTTATATTGAAGTCGGTTGTACAAAATTTTTAATTTTACCACTTGTTACCCTTTAATTTTAATAAAATTTATAAAAGTTAATGTGTAAGTTGTAATGTATACCACCAAATTTATCAACTTCATCATCATCATCATCATTACAGCCCTTCACAAGTCCACTGCTGAACATAGGCCTACCCCAAGGAAGTGCGTGCCACAAAGCACGGTCCTGAGCCACCTGCATCCATTGACTTCCTGTGTCTTACCAGGTCGTCACTCCATCTAGTGGAGCCGCTTCACTTCGCCTACCGGTACGAGGTGCCTCTTTCTACCCTTACCAACTTTTTAAGTATAGTTATTCCATATTATATACAAAAAATGATAGACACTGCCAGTATTTTATAGGTAACGGTTCAAATCAATTAATTTAATACTTTATTCAGAAATTATTTACAAAAAATTAAGCAGCGTTGTTTTCTACCTTTGTACCATAGTATACATCGGTATAGTATACATAGTATACATATACCATAGTATACATCGGTAGCAAGCCTGGTTGCCCTATCAAACTGCTCAATCAATAATATCAACTAATAAAATAACTCGTAAACTGTTTCAAACTATTTCAAATTTCCCACGCGCTTCTCTGTCGCTGTCGCTCACCTGTTCTACACAGCCGCCAGATTACTGTATATACACAGGCCTTATAACGTCAACACGTGGCAAAACCGCGTGATTAGGTTGTCATAAAAATTTGTCGTCTCTCTCGCACGCGTGGGCTTTTACCGGGCTTTCAGAAGACGATCGCTCCCTTCTAACCTGTGGTAAAATGTTCTATAATGAAATATAACTACGATTGTTTATATAGCAATTTGTTCGTATCGAAAAGCGGCTTTTAGTGTGAAGTTAGTCATTAGTCAAGCGCGGGCGATACCTTTGCAAGTTCACTTCACATTTCAATGTTTGCTCTGTGTGTTTCTGAGCGAATAAATATTGCGAGTTGAAAATTTATGCTTTTATAGATTTTTGGTGAAAATGGAGGATAATAGTGTTTCTTGTGATAAATTGAAGTGTGTTAATGTGCTAATCGGCGAGGAAAAGATAAAATCGAAAAAAAAAAAGGTAATTTTTATAAAACTGCTAAAACAACAAAACCATATCTTGGGCTTGCCCTGGTTTGGGCCTGCTTCGCCACTGGTATACATATAAACAGATGTTGTGTTGTGGTATACAACACAACGCCAGCGAGGTGAACTAGCGCTGCAAAATAATATTCGCGACGTCACTAATTAGGTAAAATATTATATATAATATGTATATCACTACAAACACAAAAAATTGCCTAAAATTTTAATACACGGTTAAATTAGCGATCAACCTCGGAATGAGAGATAATAAGCTGAATTTTCGTATGTACCTTCATTTCAGTGTTCTAAAAATTGTCTCAAAGTCTCATAAAATCTCGTGTCTGCGTCATAATTTATTCAAGGTCGGAAAAAAAACAGTTTTTCATGAAACACTGACGTAAATAATGCTGAACTAATGTTCAGATATTATTAATAATATTATAAATAATGATTTGTTATATTTACAGAATACTTACATTGAATAAAACTATATTTACCATGCCATGGCCATGGGTACTGCAGACACTCGAAACGTTGAATTTAAAATAAGTAAATTAAACGCGATAAAATCCATAAAAATAGCCAAAATAATATTCTATTTTAAAATGCTATTAAAACTACTATTATCCACGTTAACCGCCAAGCAAGTATAACGGGCTTGTGTTGAGTGGTCAGAAACCAAATGGCGGATTCAAACTCAAGGCTTAAAGTAAGAAATTAAGTAACATGTGCCCGAACAAACACATTTTTTAAAGAATGAGGGTGACAAACGAGCACATAGTTCACCTGATGATAATTGGATGCTGTGGCTCATGAAATCTACATCTATCCTCGATTATAAAATGCAGAAGCGTTGTCACATGTCTAAGATATAATGTCTCGTTTCCAGTAAAAGGATCTCGGTTAAATTGAACGTTTCATATAAAGGCCGGCAACGCATCTGCAATTCCTCTGATTCCCTGGTGTTGATTGTTCATGGGCGGCGAGTAGTCACTTGCCATCAGGTGAGCCATGCTCGTTGCCCCTCTCCATAAAAAATAAAAATAAAAATAAATATAACCTGCAAACACATGTTGTTCATCCAACTTTGTATTGTTCGCTCAATTTCCAGCTTTTCAGAAACAAATATCCGGCGTGTAGTCAAAGTACGGATCTAATTAACTACGAAAAGCGACTGAACTCGCTAACAGATCAGTCAAATGTAACGAGTTTTCTCAACATATTCTTTTAGGTAGTTGCCTTTTTAGATGTTAAATATATTTATCGAAGTTGCCCGTTATACTGTTTTTTTTTTAAAGGAGAGGGGACAAACGAGCATGCGGCTCACCTGATGGTAAGTGACTACCGCCGCCCATGAACAACCGCAACACCAGGGGAATTGCAGATGCGTTTCCGGCCTTTTAAAAAGGAGAAGGCACTTTTCTTGAAGGTCCCTAAGTTGTATCGGTCCGGAAAAATCCCTGGGAGTAATCGATTCCACAAGGAAGTTGTGCGAGGAAGAAAACTTCTTCTAAATCGCACAGTGGTGGACCGCCAATCATCCAGATGGTATGGATGGTATCGCGAGTTTTGTCGCGATGTGCGATGGTGAAATTGTGCGTCTGGAATCAGTCCGAACAATTACTCAGAGCACTCCCCGTGGTGAATGCGATAAAATACGCCAAGAGATGCAACATCTCTACGCGGTGCCAGTGAGTCAAGCCAATCGGAAAGAACTCGATCGTCGACGATTCGAACTGCTCTGCGCTGGATGCGGTCAAGTGGAAGGAGCTGGCACTGGGATTTGCCCGAGATGGGAACAGTATTCCATGTGGGGCCGAACCTGTGCCTTGCAAAGTTGCAAGCGGTGTGCCGCATGAAATACTGTCCCGCTCTGCTGAATATAAGCTCTTTAGAGGCCAATTTGGCCTTCTCTTCAAGTGACCACGAAACTGCACATCATGATATGTCGACACCGAGGATTCCGATACTGGCTGAGGCAACAACAGGAGTGCTGAAACTGAAGAGATACGACAAAGGGTTCTTTTGCGGTAAACGCGCAAACTTGTCTTCTGGGATTGAACTGGACTAGATTTAGTCGCTGAGTCCAGACTTTGTTCAACAAAGTCTCGACTTCAGACAATTTGTTCCGGTACTCGGCGACTTTTCCCAGGAAATATTGGCTAGCCGGTGTATAAAGCATCACCAGTGCAAAAGCTGCCGCGTGTACCACTGTTATGGTGGTAACTTCAAATATAGCTCGTGGTACACAAACTAGATGGGAGCTCCTTTATCTTCGACAACCATAAACGCCACTAACGACAGTATTGTTCGGTTTTCATCGTGTTTCTATAACGTATGGTCTTCCTAATCTATGATTAGAGGAATAGGATTGGCCTAATCATCTTATCATAGATTAAGTATTTTATCGCATACCGAGACTTGTGTATTATTCAATGGACATTGTGGGAATACTATATTGTCTTAGATAATTATGGGCTTGGTAAGTAAAGACACCAAAATAAACAAAGTACCACAAAAGTTTGTTTATCATATAGATAGATTTCTTGTTATATAAACGAAGAAAATATAAAGTTTGCAAAAATAGACCTATCTCTAGTCATTCTTTCATTAGTGAATTATCTTTATCACCTTTGTCATTTCTTTATAACAAAATAAATAAAATAACTAAAATTTATTCCTTAAATAAAAAAAATGCAAAATTAAATTATTTGAACTTTGTCATCAGAAACTATGAAGAAACTGGCATTATTACTACAAATTAATATTACTCACACACTCTTACACACTCATGCATTTATCATATTATACAAAAGATACATTTTAACATTTTAATACATTTTATTAGTCGTATACCTTCTTAGAGGGGTTTTTTTGTGAGTTGTGACCTCTACATATAATTGATATGTTATATTAATGTAGGTTGTATCTTCTACGTTACGGATGTTAAAACTGTGTCCGTTTCCGTGAGAGCGTTTATTGTACTGAAAATACTATGAATAAAAATGTAATTATAGTGAACGTGTCGCGCGCACCAGGCGCAATATCAGCATTATTCTAAACTGTTGAAATATCATGTACTTGCTCGTACACCTTCTATTTGAGTTATATTTGTATGTTAACATGTCGTAAAAAAGTACTGTGATCTGAAATACAGATATAAATGTTTATCCAGTTCAACACAGATGTTCCATCATTCATTGTGAACGAAGTATAGATCATATAGTAGATAGTTATTTATAAATGATAGTCATGCAAGTGGTAAAAATAAAATATTATTATTAAGTCTTACGGCTTCCGATTGATGGAGTATAAACATCTCGATAGCGCCAGACGTAAAATACCGAGACCATAGACCATTTGTTTAATCAGTTGTCTATATAGGCAGCAGCATTAAATCGGTCTGCCAAGTCACTGTCACACCGTCTGACGATTAAACAAAAATCCTCCCCACAACGGGGGAAGCCCAAGTCCAGCAGTAGACTTTACGGGCTTATGAATAAGTAGACAAAGCAAAGTAAATAGCCTATACCACGTCCCACAGCTGGGAACAAAAGCCTCGTTTCTGAGTAGGTTTTGGAGTAGGTGAGGACTACTGTGCCCTGATGCGTGTTAGCGTACTATATATCCTCGAGCTTTTTTAAATTCCATAGACATGCAGGTTTCTCACATATTCTCCATCACTGTCGAGCACGAAATACCAGTGGAGACGGAACTCGAGCAAGCAGTCCTCCCAGTACCTCCGCTGAAATAACATCTTAGAAGCTGAGTATTTCACTGTATTTCATACTTTGTATAACCTGCAAGAATTTTTCTGAAAACCGCAATATTATTTCGGAACTCTTCACTTTTTTTCCATAAAATTCTTTGAAGACCAAACAAAAATGTTTACTTTGTAATAAAGATTGCTAATGTTAAACGTATTTATACTAAGAATTTTTCCACACAGACTTGCAAACAATTCGCCTTTTGGGCGAGATTAAATTGTAAAATGAACGCCTGCGGCCTCATAAAACTCACTTCCAGCTCACTTCCGTCTTTATGATACTTCATTTAATTTTATTGTGTGCAGAGTGTAGACTCCTTGAGTACTAAATGAATTTTCTTATATATATTTTTTTATTCAATAAAGATGACGAACGAGCACAAGTCCACCTGATGGTAAATGAATGCTGTGGCCCAGACATCTAAATCTACCCTCGAATAAGAATCAAAATGCAGATGCGTTGTCACCCTGAGGACTAAGATGGAATGCCTCGTTTGTGTAAAAGGGTCTCCGGTTCTCTACACTCACCACACGAAACACAGCATTGCTGCTATTTTACGCTGGTATTCTGTGAGAACGTGGTGCCCCAGTTGAGCCGACTCGAAACTCTACGAACGGATAGAGCAATGCCAGGAGGGATCTAGCCTATATTTTATCCGAAAACTTGAACAAGTTTAAAAAACAAATAATTGATAAAATAAGTGAACTTTGATTATCTTAAATATAATTAACGCCACATTAGGCCTGCGCTCACAGACGGCACGGCATGGCACGGCGTGTCAGGATTTTTTCGTGGAACAAAGATTTTCGACCTTATTAATGATCTTAGCTGACATTCCTTTATTTCAACACGAATAGAACGAAACGTCTCGCGTGACACCGCGGCATGCTGCACGTCACGGATTACATGGGATGCCGCGGCGCTGCTGCATCACGTAAAACGCATAGATATACTTGTTGTTAAAGGAATGTACTAAGTAATTGAAACATGGTTGGACTTTTAAAGAGCACAGTGCTAAACTGAGTGAGCGCCCGAACGTGGCTGCTTTTGTTGTGGTTGCCACAGGATCCTTTAGCATGCCGTGGGATGCCACAGGATCCTTCGGCACGCCGAAGTGTGCCTTGCCACGCCGTGCCGTCTGTGAGCGCAGACCCTAAATAGATCCTGTCAAGCCAACCAACCAAGTTTTAGTACCAAGTTTTATACGTGGTAGAGAGCTGCAGCTATATTAGTAGTATAGTTGTAGCACGAATGGTTCAGTTCGACCGGAAGGACCACGCTCTCAGAATACCAGCGTAAAATAGCAGCTTAATACTGCTGTGTTTCGTATGGTGAGTGTAGTGAACCGGAGACCTTTTACTGGAAAAGAGGCATTCCATTTTAGTCCTCACGGGTGATTCTTTATTGAGGATAGATAGATGTCTATGAGTCACAGCAACCACTTACCATCACGTGGCCTGTGCTCGTTTGTCACTCTATCCTATAAAAAAGCCGGAGGAATCGCTAGTGATAAATTATATCGGCTGACTGTATTTTAACGGTGCCAATCCAACTAGATATCCACTGCTGCTGTTTGTATAAGAATATAATCATTTTTATTCAATCTAGATTACAAGAAGAAAGTCATTTAGGCTTTATCACTTGTTCGGAAAAAATCTCTGTCCTAGGAAGAACCAGCAAGAAAACTGCAGGGGCTATCTTTAACATTAATTTACAATATAATATTTTAAACAATTAAGGAGAGAACATTTAGAAACAGCATGGTAGCGATCGCCTTATTCCCAGGTTAATATCAATCATGTACTCTTTAGTAGTATATTAACCCATAATAAACAATTTGTGCAAAATGTAACATCATGGAAGTTTATTTACGGAACAATATAAAATAAGTGCCTCAAATATTTATTTTGTGTAGTGTTATAAAATGATTTATCACAATAGGGTTCAACGCGTCAAAGTAAAAGAGATAGATATGGAAGCAGAGGGGGCGACGGGTAAATTGAATTTGATACAAGAGATATTAGCGACGTCGTTTGTGCTAGCGTATGTATTAAAAATCTTTTATTTATCCAATTTATAGAAAGTTTATCGTCGTTCAGAAACGAGTTAAAACGTCTTAGACTTTTATAATTAAAATAACAAGTATAAATTGTTTTGTCATAAAAATAAAAATGAAAAAGTCTTTCACTATTACTTTAAGAAGTGACTTTTCAGTTTGTCACTAGTATTATTTTAAATATTGTCTTTAAAATATATAATAAACTGGTGACTTGCCCTGTCTTCTAGTTGGGATTATTTAGATTTAAGATAATGATCAAATACTGATTTTTTTTCTACGATTACTACAAAAAGCACAAAGTTTTTGGATGCAATATAACCAATATAGATAACTCCTGGCGTTGCTCTGTATCTATTCTTGAAGTTTCACCACAATCTGTTCAGACAATTCGAAGAATAACCCTGTATAGATAATCTAGATGTCTGTCGAATTTCTGTGAATAAGAAACTTAGACCTTTCCCAAACTGAGTAGGATTTCGTAATCTCCAGCAGGTTCCGCTCGCCATCCCCGGCCTGAGTATTTTATGACAAGCATAAACGAAATGACTATACCGCCATTTATCGGAGATCATGAGTTCTCTCTAACCTTTCCAGGGATATGCTGAGAATACCCATCCATTATAGCCTATATAATTTAAAATTAAAAATTTTGTACAACTGACTTCAATGTAAATTATTAATAACTCAAAACTTTTGGTCAGACCTTGATCAAATTTATATGGGACCACATGAGGCATCAGCAAACAAAAAAAAAAAATTATCGAAATCGGTTCACCCAGTAAAAGTTAGAGGTACACACATAAAAAAACATACAGTCGAATTGAAAACCTCCTGTTGATGTCGGTAGCAAAGTCCACTGTTAAACATAGGTCTACCCCATAGATTACCTCGTAGGGATAGGGTTTTGCTATAGCTGCAGTTTTTTTATTCTTTTCAGTTGTTATCAGGAAAATTCTGCTTTCCATCACCTGTTTCAATTTCTCTCTGTTGCCTCTACGACACTCACGATTTGGGGTGGATATTCTCACACCACCACTACACGGTATCAGGAATATCCGTAACAGAACAAAAGTAACATATAGTCCAACTGATCAATAGACTAAAGTGGTGCCAGACATATGGCTCGAAGAACCGACAACAGAAAGGTTCTGGAACAACTGAATAAGTTGATGCAACATCCAGGAAGTCGACGCAAGTAAAGGCCGTACTTTGTAGCACTTTGTGAGGAGATTCATGCTCAGCTGTGGACTTGTGATGAGCTATAACGATGATGATGATATAATTTTATTATAAAAATATTATTAAATATTTCCTTTTATAATTTTTAGACGGACTCGTAAGCATAAAATTTTCTTAGATTCTAAATTTGTATAGTAGCTGAATCACAACGCAAACGTAATTAAATGAGATGAGAGGAGTAGTAATTTTCCTTCCTATAATCTACGAAATTTTTAAAAAGTTTTCGTAATTTGGCATTATTTTCTACCGACTTCAAAAGGAGGAGGCTCAATCGACTGTATTTTTTTTGTTTTTTTTGTGTTACCTTATAACTTTTTTAGGTGAACCAATTTTGATGATCCTTTTTATTTGAAAGATGGTGCTTCATGTAGTCCCATATAAATTGATCAAGTCTGACAATTAGTTTTGAGTTATCCTTAATAATTTATATTGAAGTCGGTTGTACAAAATTTTTAAGTTTACCACTTGTTATACGCCTTAATTTTAATAAAATTTATAAAAGTTAATGTAATGTAAGTTGTAATGTATACCACCAAATTTATCAACTTCATCATCATCATCATCATTACAGCCCTTCACAAGTCCACTGCTGAACATAGGCCTACCCCAAGGACGTGCGTGCCACAAAGCACGGTCCTGAGCCACCTGCATCCATTGACTTCCTGTATGTCTTACCAGGTCGTCACTCCATCTAGTGGAGGGCCGCCCTACACTTGGCCTACCGGTACAAGGGTGCCACTCTTTTCTACCCTTACCAACTTTTTTAAGTATAGTTATTCCATATTATATACATAAAATGATAGACACTGTCAGTATTTTATAGGTAACGGTTACAAATCAATTAATTTAATACTTTATTCAGAAATTATTTACAAAAAATTAAGCAGCGTTGTTTTCTACCTTTGTACCATAGTATACATCGGTATAGTATACATAGTATACATATACCAATATACATCGGTAGCGAAGCCTGGTTTGCCCTATCAAACTGCTCAATCAATAATATCAACTAATAAAATAACTCGTAAACTGTTTCAAACTATTTCAAATTTCCCACGCGCTTCTCTGTCGCTGTCGCTGACCTGTTCTACACAGGCCATAGATTACTGTATATACACAGGCCTTATAACGTCAACACGTGGCAAAACCGCGCGATTAGGTTGTTATAAAAATTAGTCGTCTCTCTCGCGCGTGGGCTTTTACCGGGCTTTCGAGACGATCGCTCCCTAACCTGTGGTAAAATGTTCTATAATGAAATATAACTACGATTGTTTATATAGCAATTTGTTCGTATCGAAAAGCCCGGCTTTTAGTGTGAAGTTAGTCATTAGTCAAGCGCGGGCGATACCTTTGCAAGTTCACTTCATTTCAATGTTTGCTCTGTGTGTTTACTTGAGCGAATAAATATTGCGAGTTGAAAATTTATGCTTTTATAGATTTTTAGTGAAAATGGAGGATAATAGTGCTTGTGATAAATTGAAGTGTGTTAATGTGCTAATCGGCGAGGAAAAGATAAAATCGAAAAAGAAAAGGTAATTTTTATAAAACTGCTAAAACAACAAAACCATATCTTGGCTTGCCCTGGTTTGGAGCCTTAGCTTCGCCACTGGTATACATATAAACAGATGTTGTGTTGTGGTATACAACACAACGCCAGCGGGTGAAGACTAGCGCTGCAAAATAATATTCGCGACGTCACTAATTAGGTAAAATATTATATATAATAATATGTATATCACTACAAACACACAAAATTGCTCTTAAATTTTTAATACACGGTTAAATTAATGATCAAACCTTGTATGTAACCTTCATTTCAGTGTTCTAAAAATTGTCTCAAATCATAAAATCTCGTGTTCATAATTTATTCAAGGTCAAAGGAAAAAAACAGTTTTCGCGAAACACTGACGTAAATAATGCTGAACTAATGTTCAGAATTATTATTAATAATATTATAATGATTTGTTATATTTACGCGAATACTACACATTGAATAAAACTATATTTACCATGCCATGGCCATGGGTGCAGAGCACTCGAAACGTTGGGAATTTAAAATAAGTAAATTAAACGCGATAAAATCCATAAAATAGCCAAAATAATATTCTATTTTAAAATGCTATTAAAACTACTATTATCCACGTTAACCGCCAAGCAAGTATAACGGGCTTGTGTTAAGAGTGGTCAGAAACCAAATGGCGGATTCAAACTCAAGGCTTATAAGAAATTAAGAAAACATGTGCCGAGAACAAACACATTTTTAAAGAATGAGGGTGACAAACGAGCACATAGTTCACCTGATGATAATTGGATGCTGTGGCTCATGAAATCTACATCTATCCTCGATTAAGAATCAAAATGCAGAAGCGTTGTCACCCTGATGTCTAAGATATAATGTCTCGTTTCCAGTAAAAGGATCTCCGGTTAAATTGAACGTTTTCATAATAACGCATCTGCCACTCTGTTCTTGAAGTTGTTAATAGTGGTAGCATTTGCCGGAGTCAGCAGGTGAGCCGCCTGCCTCTCCTATAAAAAAATAAAAATAAAAATAAATATAACCTGCAAACACATGTTGTTCATCCAACTTTGTATTGTTCGCTCAATTTCCTCCAGCTTTTCAGAAACAAATATCCGGCGTAGTCCAAGGTACGGATCTAATTAACACGAAAAGCGACTGAACTCGCTAACAGATCAATGTGTAACGAGTTTTCTCAACATATTCTTTTAGGTAGCCTTTTTAGATGTTAAATATATTTATCGAAGTTGCCCGTTATACTGTTTTTTTAAAGGAGAGGACAAACGAGCATGCGGCTCACCTGATGGTAAGTGACTACCGCCATGAACAACCGCAACACAGGGTTGCAGATGCGTTTCCGGCCTTTTAAAAGGGAGAGCACTTTTCTTAAGGTCCCTAAGTCGTATCGGTCCGGAAAAATCCTGGGGTAATCGATTCCACAGGAAGTTGTGCGAGGAAGAAAACTTCTTCTAAATCGCACAGTGGTGGACCGCCAATCATCCAGATGGTATGGATGGTATCGCGAGTTTTGTCGCGATGTGCGATGGTGAAATTGCGTCTGGAATCAGTCCGAACAATTACTCAGAGCACTCCGTGGTGAATGCGATAAAATACGCCAGAGATGCAACTCTACGCGGTGCCAGTGAGTCAAGCCAATCGGAAAGAACTCGATCGTCGACGATTGAACTGCCTGCGCTGGATGCGGTCAAGTGGAAGGAGCTGGCACTGGGGAGCCCTTGCCCAGAGATGGAACAGTATTCCATGTGGGGCCGAACCTGTGCCTTGCAAAGTTGCCGGTGTGCCGGCATGAAATACTGTCCCGCTCTGCTGAACACGCAAGCTCTTTAGAGGCCATTTGGCCTTCTTCCAAGTGACCACGAAACTGCACATCATTCGATATGTCGACACCGAGGATTCCGATACTGACTGAGGCAACAACGGGAGTGCCTTGAAACTGAAGAGATACGACAAAGGGGTTTTTTTTAGCGGTAAACGCGCAAACTTGTGTCTTCTGGGGATTGAACTGGACTAGATTTACTCACCCCAGTCCGAGACTTTGTTCAACAAAGTCTCGACTTCAGACACAATTTTGTTCCGGTACTCGGCGACTTTTTCCCAGGAAATATTGGCAAGCCGGTGTATAAAGCATCACCAGTGCTAAAGCTGCCGCGTGTCTCTACCACTGTTATGGTGGTAACTTCAAATATAGCTCGTGGTACACAAACTAGATGGGGAGCTCCCCTTTATCTTCGACAACCATAAACGCCTTTACCTAACGACAGTATTGTTCGGTTTTCATCGTGTTTCTATAACGTACTCGTAGTCTTCCTAATCTATGATTAGAGGAATAGGGATTGGCCTAATCATCTTATCATAGATTAAGTATTTTATCGCATACCGAGACTTGTGTATTATTCAATGGACATTGTGGGAATACTATATTGTCTTAGATAATTATGGGCTTGGTAAGTAAAGACACCAAAATAAACAAAGTACCACAAAAGTTTGTTTATCATATAGATAGATTTCTTGTTATATAAACGAAGAAAATATAAAGTTTGCAAAAATAGACCTATCTCTAGTCATTCTTTCATTAGTGAATTATCTTTATCACCTTTGTCATTTCTTTATAACAAAATAAATAAAATAACTAAAATTTATTCCTTAAATAAAAAAAATGCAAAATTAAATTATTTGAACTTTGTCATCAGAAACTATGAAGAAACTGAAGCATTACTTACTACAAATTAATATTACTCACACACCCTCTTACACACACTCATGCATTTATCATATTATACACAAAGAGATACATTTTAACATTTTTAATACATTTTATTAGTCGTATACCTTCTATTTGAGTTATATTTATGTTATTATGTTAACATGTCGTAAAAAAGAGTACTGTGATCTGAAATACAGATATAAATGTTTATCCAGTTCAGACACAGATGTTCCATCATTCATTGTGAACGAAGTATAGATCAAATAGTAGATAGTTATTTATAAATGTGATAGTCATGCAAGTGGTAAAAATAAAATATTATTATTAAAGTCTTACGGCTTCCGATTGATGGAGGTATAAACATCTCGATAACGCCAGACGTAAAATACCGAGACAATAGACCATTTGTTTAATCAGTTGTCTATATAGGCAGCAGCATTAAATCGGTCTGCCAAGTCACTGTCACACCGTCTGACGATTAAACAAAAATCCTCCCCACAACGGGGGAAGCCCAAGTCCAGCAGTAGACTTTACGGGCTTATGAATAAGTAGACAAAGCAAAGTAAATAGCCTATACCACGTCCCACAGCTGGGAACAAGTTTCCTTTCGTTTTTGAGTAGGTTTTGGAGTAGGTGAGGGACTACTGCGGTGCCCTGATGCGTGTTAGCGTACTTCATATATCCTCGAGCCTTTTTTTAAATTCCATAGACATGCAGGTTTTCATAATATTCTCCATCACCGTCGAGTACGAAATTCCAGTGGAGACGGAACTCGAGCTAGCAGTCCTCCCAGTACCTCCGCTGAAATAACATCTTAGAAGCTGAGTATTTCACTGTATTTCATACTTTGTAAAACCTGCAAGAATTTTTCTGAAAACCGCAATATTATTTCGGAACTCTTCACTTTTTTTCCAGAAAATTCTTTGAAGACCAAACAAAATGTTTACTTTGTAATAAAGATTGCTAATGTTAAACGTATTTATACTAAGAATTTTTCCACACAGACTTGAAAACAGGCCAGATTAAATAAAATGAACGCCTGCGGCCTCAAAACTCACTCCAGCTCACTTCCGTCTTTATGATACTTAATTTAATTTTATGTGTGTAGACTCCTGAGTACTAAATGAATTTATATATTTTTTATTCAATAAAGATGACGAACGAGCACAAGTCCACCTGATGGTAAATGAATGCTGTTAGACATCTAAATCTACCCTCGAATAAGAATCAAAATGCAGATGCGTTGTCACCCTGAGGACTAAGATGGAATGCCTCGTTTCCAGTAAAGGGTCTCCGGTTCTCTACACTCACCACACAAACACAGCAGCATTAAGCTGCTATTTTGCTGGTATTCTGTGAGAACGTGGTGCTTCCCGGTTGAGCCGACTCGAAACTCTACGAACGGATAGAGCAATGCCAGAGGGATCTAGCCTATATTTTATCCGAAAACTTGAACAAGTTTAAAAAAAACAAATAATTGATAAAATAAGTGAACTTTGATTATCTTAAATATAATTAACGCCACATTAGGGTCTGCGCTCACAGACGGCACGGCGTGTCAAAGGATTTTTTTCGTGGGAAAAAGATTTTACCTTATTAATGATCTTAGCTGACATTCCTTTATTTCAACACGAATAGAACGAAACGTCTCGCGTGACACCGCGGCATGCTGCTGCACGTCACGATTACATGATGCCGCGGCACGCCGCCGCATCACGTGAAACGCATAGATATACTTTAAGTTGTTAAAGAATGTGGGTACTAAGTAATTGAAACATGGTTGGACTTTTAAAGAGCAGTGCTAAACTGGAGTGAGCCCGAACGTGGCTGCTTTTGTTGCGGTTGCCACAGGATCCTTTAGCATGCCGTGGATGCCACAGGATCCTTCGGCACGCGAAGTGTGCCTTGCCACGCCGTGCCGTCTGCAGAGCTAAATAGATCCCAAGTCAACCAACCAAGTTTTAGTACCAAGTTTTATACGTGGTAGAGCCATGCTGGCATTAGTAGTATAGTTGTAGCACGAATGGTTCGGTTCGACCGGGAAGGACCACGCTCACAGAATACCAGCGTAAAATAGCAGCAATACTGCTGTGTTTGTATGGTGAGTGTAGTGAACCGAGACCCTTTTACTGAAAAGAGGCATTCCATTTTATCAGGTGATTCTTTATTGAGGATAGATGTAGATGTCTATGAGTCACAGCAACCACTTACCATCACATGTCCTGTGTGCTCGTTTGTCACTATCCTATAAAAAAGCCGGAGGAATCGCTAGTATAAATAATATCGACTGACTGTATTTTAACGGTGCCAATACAACTAGATATCCACTGCCGCTGTTTATATAAGAATATAATCATTTTTATTCAATCTAAATTACAAGAAGAAAGTCATTTAGGCTTTATCACTTGTTCGGAAAAAACTCTGTCCTAGGAAGAACTAAAGAAACCCAGCGGGTATTATCATTAATTAATTTACAATATTATTTAAACAATTAAGTATGAGAACATTTAGAAACAGCATGGTAGCGATCGCCTTATTCCCAGGGTTAATATCAATCATGTACTTTTAGTAGTATAATAACCCATAATAAACAATTTGTGCAAAATGTAACATCATGGAAGTTTATTTACGGAACAATATAAAAATAAGTGCCTCAAATATTTATTTTGTGTAGTGTTATAAAATGATTTATCACAATAGGGTTCAACGCGTCAAAGTAAAAGAGATAGATATGGAAGCAGTGAGGTGGGCGACGGGTAAATTGAATTTGATACAAGAGATATCAGCGACGTCGTATGTGCTAGCGTATGTATTAAAAATATTTTTATTTATCCAATTCATAGAAAGTTCTTTTATCGTCGTTCAGAAACGAGTTAAAAACGTCTTAGACTTTTTATAATTAAAATAACAAGTATAAATTGTTTTTGTCAATAAAAAAATGAAAAAGTCTTTCATTACTTTTTTAAGAAGTGACTTTTCAGTTTGTCACTAGTATTATTTTAAATATTGTCTTTAAAATATATAATAAACTGGTGACTTGCCCTGTCTTCTTCTAGTTGGGATTATTTATTTAAGATAATGATCAAATACCATTGATTTTTCAATTTTCGATTACTACAAAAAGCACAAAGTTTTCGGATGCAATATAACCAATATAGATAACTCCTGGCGTTGCTCTGTATCTATTCTGAAGTTTCACCACAATCTGTTCAGACAATTCGAAGAATAACCCTGTATAGATAATCTAGATGTCGAATTTCTGTGAATAAGAAACTTAGACCTTTCCCAAACCGAGAGGATTTCTCGTAAATCAAGCTGGCAGGTTCCGCCGCCATCCTGGCCTGAGTATTTTATGACAAGCATAAACGAAATGACTATACCGCCATTTATCGAGATCATGAGTTCTCTCTAACCTTTCCAAGGATATGCTGAGAATACCCATCCATTATAGCCTATATAATTTAAAATTAAAAATTTTGTACAACCGACTTCAATGTATTATTAAGAATAACTCAAAAACTATTGGTCAGACCTTGATCAAATTTATATGGGACCACATGTGAGGCATCAGCTTTCAAACGAAAAAAATTATCGAAATCGGTTCACCCAGTAAAAGTTACGAGGTAACACACAAAAAAACATACAGTCGAATTGAAAACCTCCTCCTGTTGATGTCGGTAGCAAAGTCCACTGTTAAACATAGGTCTACCCCATAGATTACCCGTAGGGGATAGGTTTTATAGCTGCAGTTTTTTTATTCTTTTCAGTTGTTATCAGGAAAATTCTGCTTCCATCACCTGTTTCAATTTCTCTGTTGCTCTTACGACACTCACGATTTGGGGTAGTGGATATTCTCACACCACTACTACACGGTATCAGGAATATCCGAACAGAAGTAACTGATATAGTCCAACTGATCAATAGACTAAAGTGGTGGGCAGACATATGGCTCGAAGAACCGACAACAGAAAGGTTCTGGAACAACTGAATAAGTTGATGCAACATCCAGGAAGTCGACGCAAGTAACTTAAGGCCGTACTTTGTAGCACTTTGTGAGAGATTCATGCTCAGCTGTGGACTTGTGATGAGCTATAACGATGATGATGATATAACTTTATTATGAAAAATATTATTAAATATTTTAATTTTTAGACGGATCTGTGCATAAAATTTTCTTAGATTCTAAATTTGTATAGTAGCTGAATCGCTAAACAAACGTAATTAAATGAGATGAGGAGTAGTAATTTTCCTTCCTATAATCTACGAAATTTTTGTTTTTCCTTTTCGTAATTTGGCATTATTTTTCTACCGACTTCAAAAGGAGGAGTACTCAATCGACTGTATTTTTGTTTTTTATGTGTTACCTTATAACTTTTTATAGGTGAACCAATTTTGATGATCCTTTTTATTTGAAAGATGGTGCTTCTCATGTAGTCCCATATAAATTGATCAAGGTCTGACAATTAGTTTTTGAGTTATCCTTAATAATTTATATTGAAGTTGTGTACAAAATTTTTAAGTTTACCACTTGTTATACGCCTTAATTTTAATAAAATATAAAAGTTAATGTTGTAATGTATACCACCAAATTTATCAACTTCATCATCATCATCATCATTACAGCCCTTCACAAGTCCACTGCTGAACATAGGTCACCCCAAGGAATGCCACAGCACGGTCCTGAGCCACCTGCATCCATTGACTTCCTGTATGTCTTACCAGGTCGTCACTCCATCTAGTGGAGGCCGCCTACACTTCGCCTACCGGTACGAGGGTGCCACTTTTCTACCCTTACCAACTTTTTAAGTATAGTTATTCCATATTATATACAAAAATGATAGACACTGCCAGTATTTTATAGGTAACGGTTACAAATCAATTAATTTAATACTTTATTCAGAAATTATTTACAAAAAATTAAAGCCACCTTTGTACCATAGTATATCGGTATAGTATATAGTATACATATACCATAGTATACATCGGTAGCGAAGCCTGGTTTGCCCTATCAAACTGCTCAATCAATAATATCAACTAATAAAATAACTCGTAAACTGTTTCAAACTATTTCAAATTTCCCACGCGCTTCTCTGTCGCTGTCGCTGACCTGTTCTACACAGGCCATAGATTACTGTATATACACAGGCCTTATAACGTCAACACGTGGCAAAACCGCGTGATTAGGTTGTCATAAAAATTTGTCGTCTCGCACGCGTGGGCTTTTTTACGGCTTTGAGAAGACGATCGCCCTTTCTAACCTGTGGTAAAATGTTCTATAATGAAATATAACTACGATTGTTTATATAGCAATTTGTTCGTATCGAAAAGCCCGGCTTTTAGTGTGAAGTTAGTCATTAGTCGCGCGGGCGATACTGCAAGTTCACTTCACATTTCAATGTTTGCTCTGTGTGTTTACTTGAGCGAATAAATATTATGAGTTGAAAATTTATGCTTTTATAGATTTTTAGTGAAAATGGAGGATAATAGTGTTTCTTGTGATAAATTGAAGTGTGTTAATGCTAATCGGCGAGGAAAAGATAAAATCGAAAAAGAAAAGGTAATTTTTATAAAACTGCTAAAAACAACAAAACCATATCTTGGGCTTGCCCTGGTTTGAGCCTTAGCTTCGCCACTGGTATACATATAAACAGATGTTGTGTTGTGGTATACAACACAACGCCAGCGGGTGAAGACTAGCGCTGCAAAATAATATTCGCGACGTCACTAATTAGGTAAAATATTACATATAATAATATGTATATCACTACAAACACACAAAAATTGCCTAAAATTTGAATACACGGTTAAATTAGCGATCAACCTCGGAATGAGAGATAATAAGCTGAATTTTCGTATGTACCTTCATTTCAGTGTTCTAAAAATTGTCTCAAAGTCTCATAAAATCTCGTGTCTGCGTCATAATTTATTCAAGGTCAAAGGAAAAAAACAGTTTTTCATGAACACTGACGTAAATAATGCTGAACTAATGTTCAGAATTATTATTAATAATATTATAAATAATGATTTGTTATATTTACGCGAATACTACACATTGAATAAAACTATATTTACCATGGCGGCCATGGTACTGCAGAGCACTGAAACGTTGGGAATTTAAAATAAGTAAATTAAACGCGATAAAATCCATAAAATAGCCAAAATAATATTCTATTTTAAAATGCTATTAAAACTACTATTATCCACGTTAACCGCCAAGCAAGTATAACGGGCTTTAGAAGAGGGTCAGAAACCAAATGGCGGATTCAAACTCAAGGCTTATAAGTAAGAAATTAAGTAACATGCGAGAACAAACACATTTTTTAAAGAATGAGGTGACAAACGAGCACATAGTTCACCTGATGATAATTGGATGCTGTGGCTCATAGAAATCTACATCTATCCTCGATTAAGAATCAAAACAGAAGCGTTGTCACCCTGATGTCTAAGATATAATGTCTCGTTTCAGTAAAAAGGATCTCCGGTTAAATTGAACAGCCATAAAGGCCGGCAACGCATCTGCAATTTTCTGAGCCCTCTGAGGTGTTGTTAGCGATAAGGTGGTCACTAACATTGTGAGCAGCATGTTGTTTGCCCCTCCTATAAAAAAATAAAAATAAAAATAAATATAACCTGCAAACACATGTTGTTCATCCAACTTTGTATTGTTCGCTCATTCTCCAGCTTTTCAGAAACAAATATCCGGCGTGGTCCGGTACGGATCTAATTAACTACGAAAAGCGACTGAACTCGCTAACAGATCAGTCAAATGTAACGAGTTTTCTCAACATATTCTTTTAGGTAGTTGCTTTTTAGATGTTAAATATATTTATCGAAGTTGCCCGTTATACTGTTTTTTTAAAGGAGAGGGACAAACGAGCATGCGGCTCACCTGATGGTAGTGACTACCGCCCCATGAACAACCGCAACACCAGGGAATTGCAGATGCGTTTCGGCCTTTAAAAGGAGAAGGCACTTTTCTTAAAGGTCCCTAAGTCGTATCGGTCCGGAAAATCCCTGGGGTAATCGATTCCACAAGGAAGTTGTGCGAGGAAGAAAACTTCTTCTAAATCGCACAGGTGGACCGCCAATCATCCAGATGGTATGGATGGTATCGAGTTTTGTCGCGATGTGCGATGGTGAAATTGCGTCTGGAATCAGTCCGAACAATTACTCAGAGCACTCCGTGGTGAATGCGATAAAATACGCCAAGAGATGCAACATCTCTACGCGGTTCCAGTGAGTCAAGCCAATCGGAAAGAACTCGATCGTCGACGATTCGAACTGCTCTGCGCTGGATGCGGTCAAGTGGAAGGAGCTGGCACTGGGGAGCCCTAGCCCAGAGATGGGAACAGTATTCCATGTGGGGCCGAACCTGTGCCTTGCAAAGTTGCAAGCGGTGTGCCGGCATGAAATACTGTCCCGCTCTGCTGAATACGCTGCTCTTTAGAGGCCAATTTGGCCTTCTCTTCCAAGTGACCACGAAACTGCACATCATTCGATATGTCGACACCGAGGATTCCGATACTGACTGAGGCAACAACGGGAGTGCCTTGAAACTGAAGAGATACGACAAAGGGGTTTTTTTTAGCGGTAAACGCGCAAACTTGTGTCTTCTGGGGATTGAACTGGACTAGATTTACTCACCCCAGTCCGACTTTGTTCAACAAAGTCTCGACTTCAGACACAATTTTGTTCCGGTACTCGCGACTTTTTCCAGAA
The DNA here is from genome assembly GCA_029286625.1 of Parnassius orleans. Taxonomy (NCBI): domain Eukaryota; kingdom Metazoa; phylum Arthropoda; class Insecta; order Lepidoptera; family Papilionidae; genus Parnassius; species Parnassius orleans. Next base: position 21,791 of record JAGSMP010001650.1, on the reverse strand, counting down.
ATATTGGCTAGCCGGTGTATAAAGCATCACCAGTGCAAAAGCTGCCGCGTGTCTCACCACTGTTATGGTGGTAACTTCAAATATAGCTCGTGGTACACAACTAGATGGGAGCTCCTTTATCTTCGACAACCATAAACGCCTTACCTAACGACAGTATTGTTCGGTTTTCATCGTGTTTCTATAACAGGTCTTCTAATCTATGATTAGAGGAATAGGATTGGCCTAATCATCTTATCATAGATTAAGTATTTTATCGTATACCGAGACTTGTGTATTATTCAATGGACATTGTGGGAATACTATATTGTCTTAGATAATTATGGGCTTGGTAAGAAGACACCAAAATAAACAAAGTACCACAAAAGTTTGTTTATCATATAGATAGATTTCTTGTTATATAAACGAAGAAAATATAAAGTTTGCAAAATAGACCTATCTCTAGTCATTCTTTCATTAGTGAATTATCTTTATCACCTTTGTCATTTTTATAACAAATAAAATAACTAAAATTTATTCTTAAATAAAAAAATGCAAAATTAAATTATTTGAACTTTGTCATCAGAAACTATGAAGAAACTGAAGCATTACTTACTACAAATTAATATTACTCACACACTTCACACACACTCATGCATTTATCATATTATACAAAGAGATACATTTTAACATTTTAATACATTTTAGTCGTATACCTTCTGTAGTTTTTTGTGAGTTGTGACCCCCATATAATTGATGTAGTATATTGTAGGTTGTATCTTCTACGTTACGGATGTGGTAATTAAAACTGTGTCCGTTTCCGTAGAGAGCGTTTATTGTACTGAAAATACTTATGAATAAAAATGTAATTATAGTGAACGTGTGTGCGCGCAGGCGATATCAGCATTATTTTCTAAACTGTTGAAATATCATGTACTTGCTCGTACACCTTCTATTTGAGTTATATTATGTTATTATGTTAACATGTCGTAAAGAAGTACTGTGATCTGAAATACAGATATAAATGTTTATCCAGTTCAGACACAGATGTTCCATCATTCATTGTGAACGAAGTATAGATCATATAGTAGATAGTTATTTATAAATGTGATAGTCATGCAAGTGGTAAAAATAAAATATTATTAAAGTCTTACGCTTCCTGATTGATGGAGGTATAAACATCTCGATAGCGCCAGACGTAAAATACCGAGACCATAGACCATTTGTTTAATCAGTTGTCATATAGGCAGCAGCATTAAATCGGTCTGCCAAGTCACTGTCACACCGTCTGACGATTAAACAAAATCTCTCACAACGGGGAAGCCAAGTCCAGCAGTAGACTTTACGGGCTTATGAATAAGTAGACAAAGTAAATAGCTATACCACGTCCCACAGCTGGGACAAGTTTTCGTTTCTGAGTAGGTTTTGGAGTAGGTGAGGACTACTGCGGTGCCTGATGCGTGTTAGCGTACTTCATATATCCTCGAGCCTTTTTAAATTCCATAGACATGGTGTTTCTCATAATATTCTCCATCACCGTCGAGTACGAAATTCCAGTGGAGACGGAACTCGAGCTAGCAGTCCTCCCAGTACCTCCGCTGAAATAACATCTTAGAAGCTGAGTATTTCACTGTATTTCATACTTTGTATAACCTGCAGAATTTTTCTGAAAACCGCAATATTATTTCGGAACTCTTCATTTTTTCCATAAAATTTTTGAAGACCAAACAAAAATGTTTACTTTGTAATAAAGATTGCTAATGGTAAACGTATTTATACAAGAATTTTTCCACACAGACTTGCAAACAATTCGCTTTTGAAGCGAGATTAAATGTAAAATGAACGCCTGCGGCCTCATAAAACTCACTTCCAGCTCACTTCCGTCTTTATGATACTTAATTTAATTTTATTGTGTGCAGAGTGTAGACTTTGAGTACTAAATGAATTTTCTTATATATTTTTTATTCAATAAAGATGACGAACGAGCACAAGTCCACCTGATGGTAAATGAATGTGTGGCCCATAGACATCTAAATCTACCCTCGAATAAGAATCAAAATGCAGATGCGTTGTCACCCTGAGGACTAAGATGGAATGCCTCGTTTCCAGTAAAGGGTCTCCGGTTCTTTACACTCACCACACGAAACACAGCAGCATTGCTGCTATTTTACGCTGGTATTCTGTGAGAACGTGGTGCCCCGGTTGAGCCGACTCGAAACTCTACGAACGGATAGAGCAATGCCAGGAGGGATCTAGCCTATATTTTATCCGAAAACTTGAACAAGTTTAAAAAACAAATAATTGATAAAATAAGTGAACTTTGATTATCTTAAATATAATTAACGCCACATTAGGGCCTGCGCTCACAGACGGCACGGCATGGCACGGCGTGTCAGCATTTTTCGTGGAACAAAGATTTTCGACTTTATTAATGATCTTAGCTGACATTCCTTTATTTCAACACGAATAGAACGAAACGTCTCGCGTGACACCGCGGCATGCTGCTGCACGTCACGGCATTACATGGGATGCCGCGGCACGCCGCTGCATCACGTGAAACGCATAGATATACTTTAAGTTGTTAAAGGAATGTGGGTACTAAGTAATTGAAACATGGTTGGACTTTTAAAGAGCACAGTGCTAAACTGAGTGAGCGCCCGAACGTGGCTGCTTTTGTTGCGGGTTGCCACAGGATCCTTTAGCGCCGTGGGATGCCACAGGATCCCGGCACGCCGAAGTGCCTTGCCACGCCGTGCCGTCTGTGAGCGCAGACCCTAAATAGATCCTAGCCAACCAACCAAGTTTTAGTACCAAGTTTTATACGTGGTAGAGCCATGCTGCAGCTATATTAGTAGTATAGTTGTGGCACGAATGGTTCGGTCGACCGAAGGACCACGCTCACAGAATACCAGCGTAAAATAGCAGCTTATACTGCTGTGTTCGTATGGTGGAGTGTAGAACCGGAGACCTTTTACTGAAAAAGAGGCATTCCATTTTAGTCCTCACGGGTGATTCTTTATTGAGGATAGATGTAGATGTCTATGAGTCACAGCAACCACTTACCATCACGTGGCCTGTGTGCTCGTTTGTCACTCTATCCTATAAAAAAAAAAGCCGGAGGGAATCGCTAGTAATAAATAATATCGACTGACTGTATTTTAACGGTGCCAATACAACTAGATATCCACTGCCGCTGTTTATATAAGAATATAATCATTTTTATTCAATCTAGATTACAAGAAGAAAGTCATTTAGGCTTTATCACTTGTTGTTGTCACACAAGAAACCCAGCGGGGCTATCTTTAACATTAATTTACAATATAATATTTTAAACAATTAAGTATGAGAACATTTAGAAACAGCATGGTAGCGATCGCCTTATTCCCAGGGGTTAATATCAATCATGTACTCTTTAGTAGTATAATAACCCATAATAAACAATTTGTGCAAAATGTAACATCATGGAAGTTTATTTACGGAACAATATAAAATAAGTGCCTCAAATATTTATTTTGTGTAGTGTTATAAAATGATTTATCAATAGGGTTCAACGCGTCAAAGTAAAAGAGATAGATATGGAAGCAGTGAGGTGGGCGACGGTAAATTGAATTTGATACAAGAGATATTAGCGACGTCGTTTGTAAGTAGCGTATGTATTAAAAATCTTATTTATCCAATTTATAGAAAGTTTATCGTCGTTCAGAAACGAGTTAAAAACGTCTTAGACTTTTATAATTAAAATAACAAGTATAAATTGTTTTGCCATAAAAATAGAAATGAAAAGGTCACTATTACTTTTTAAGAAGTGACTTTTCAGTTTGTCACTAGTATTATTTTAAATATTGTCTTTAAGATATATAATAAACTGACTTGCCCTGTCTTCTTCTTCTAGTTGGGATTATTTAGATTTAAGATAATGATCAAATACCATTGATTTTTCAATTTTCGATTACTACAAAAAGCACAAAGTTTTCGGATGCAATATAACCAATATAGATAACTCCTGGCGTTGCTCTGTATCTATTCTTGAAGTTTCACCACAATCTGTTCAGACAATTCGAAGAATAACCCTGTATAGATAATCTAGATGTCTGTCGAATTTCTGTGAATAAGAAACTTAGACCTTTCCCAAACCGAGTAGGATTCGTAATCTCCAAGCTGGCAGGTTCCGCCGCCATCCCCGGCTGAGTATTTTATGACAAGCATAAATGAAATGACTATACCGCCATCTATCGGAGATTATGAGTTCTCTCTAACCTTTCCAAGGGATACGCTGAGAATACCCATCCATTATAGCCTATATAATTTAAAATTAAAAATTTTGTACAACCGACTTCAATGTAAATTATTAAGAATAACTCAAAAACTATTGGTAAAACCTTGATCAAATTATATGGAACCACATGTGAAGCATCAGCTTTCAAACAAAAAAAGAATTATCGAAATCGGTTCACCCAGTAAAAAGTTATGAGGTAACACACATAAAAAAAACATACAGTCGAATTGAAAACCTCCTCCTGTTGATGTCGGTAGCAAAGTCCACTGTTAAACATAGGTCTACCCCATAGATTACCTCGTAGGGGATAGGGTTTTGCTATAGCTGTAGTATTTTTTTATTATTTTCAGTTGTTATCAGGAAAATTCTGCTTTCCATCACCTGTTTCAATTTCTCTCTGTTGCCTCTTACGACACTCACGATTTGGGGTAGTGGATATTCTCACACCACCACTACACGGTATCAGGAATATCCGTAACAGAACAAAAGTAACTGATATAGTCCAACTGATCAATAGACTAAAGTGGTGGGCCAGACATATGGCTCGAAGAACCGACAACAGATGGGGAAGAAAGGTTCTGGAACAACAACTGTATAAGTTGATGCAACATCCAGGAAGTCGACGCAAGTAACTTAAGGCCGTACTTTGTGGCACTTTGTGAGGAGATTCAATCACGAGTTGACCATGCTGTTCAACTCGTGACGTCACTGTCTAGAATTTTGCCTATTTTGCAAAGGATAAGATACTTTTGGATGTTTAATAATGAGTTATGATCTATATCATTGTTGTGTTGTGCCTGAATGCAAAACTTCCATACTTCCCCGGCGTTCATATGCTACGAGCATATGGACGAGCATATGGAAGTTATGGAAGTTATGGATTCAAGTGCCAACTGATTTAAATATGAGAAATACTTGGTTAAAACTGGCAAGAAGAGACCCGAAGGCATTGTCTACAAAATCTAAACTATACTTCTGTGAAGATCACTTTGATGTAAGTATGACTTATATTTAACTATCGTTTATACAAAACAAAACATCATGACATGATAGGTTCATGACCTATTGCAAGTCAAATTTTGTAATAGATTAGGTTAATCGCTCGTCTGTCCCGCCCTTTATGGGCCATTTTGACAGCCCTTGCAAGTGCAGTGCAGTGTTTTACTTAATTCGTGTTTTTCTATTATATGGGAATAATGACTTGTGATGAGCTCTAACGATGATGATGATATAACTTTATTATGAAAAAATATTATTAAATATTTCCTTTTATAATTTTTAGAAGGACCCGTAAGCATAAAATTTTCTTAGATTCTAAATTTGTTTAAGTAGCTGAATTGCTAAAAGCAAACGTAATTTAATGAGATGAGAGGAGTAGTAATTTTCCTTCCTATAATCTGCGAAATTCTTTAAAACTTTTTCCTTTTCGTAATTTGGCATTATTTTTCTACCGACTTCAAAAAGGAGGAGGAACTCAATTCGACTGTATTTTTTTTTTGTTTTTTTTCTGTGTTACCTCATAACTTTTTTATAGGTGAACCGATTTTGATGATCCTTTTTTTATTTGAAAGATGGTGCTTCTCATGTAGTCCCATATTAATTAATCAAGGTCTGACAATTAGTTTTGAGTTATCCTAATAATTTATATTGAAGTTGGTTGTACAAAATTTTTAGTTTTACCACTTGTTATGTACAGTACACATTTAATTTTTAATAAAATTTATAATTTTAATTTATAAAAGTTAATGTAATGTAGTTGTAATGTATACCACCAAATTTACCAACTTCATCTTCATCATCATCATTACAGCCCCACAAGTCCACTGCTGAACATAGGCCTACCCCAAGGAATGCCACAAAGCACGGTCCTGAGCCACCTGCATGCATTGACTTCCTGGATGTCTTACCAGTTCGTCACTCCATCTAGTGGAAGGCCACTTCACCGCCTACCGGTATGAAGGTAGCACGAGAACATTTCTTCAAAATTTTTCTTCAAATTTACCTTTTTTTTTTAAATAGTTATTCCATATTATGTACAGAAAATGATAGACACTGCCAGTATTTTATAGGTAACGGTTACAAATCAATTCATTTAATACTTTATTCAGAAATTATTTACAAAAAATTAAGCAGCGTTGTTTTCTACCTTTGTATATGGTATACATATAAACAGATGTTTCTTTGTTTGTTCCTATACCATCATCCTATTACGATTAGGTTTCTGACAAAAAATGTATATAAAATTAATATAAATTAATTTAATTGCGTATTTTATGACCATTCGGTTATGTCCATTGTAACGCATGCCGGACACGCCTAGTTATTTATAAGAAATAGACCAGGCATTAACCAACGCCTTGATTCGTACACATTGTAGATCTTTATACAGCGACTTGTTTAGAAAAACAAGACTTCTTCTAAAACGGTTATTAACTAACTAAAAATAAGTTTATTGACGCTCGTTTCTCTCACAACACAAACGTCATATTCTGCGCAGAGTGCGACTGCTACTTGACTGGTACACAAAATAAATTAGTTTGTTAATTAATATAATCAAGAGTTACTTTACGGAAATCCATTATGTTAAAAATCTTAAAAATTAATTTGCGTAATGAAATAAAATGATGTGTCTTACAGCAATTAGTAGTCTGAGGAGCAGTTACAGTTACCTTGAGTTACAGTTTAGTCGTCGATGGAATAGAGTTTTTTTTTCATTTATGTGATAAACGAACTTACGGACCACCTAATGGTAAGTGGTTACTACACCTGCAACAAAGAACGCTAAAGATGCGTTGTCAACTCTAACGTCCAAGAGGGAATGTCCTACACCCTGTTTTTATACAGGCTCTAGGATACTAGGCACAGTTGTTTGGCGACAGAAAAGTAAGAGGGTTATATGGGTGGCGAGTGGTACCTACCCAGCAGACTCAGGCAATAATGTAATTTTTTACAACCGAATTCATACATACATAATTACATAAACACTCACGCCTGTCACCCAGAGGGTAGGCAGAGACTACGGACTTCCACTTGGCACGATCCTGGCACACCCTCTCGCCTCCTTTACATCCATATATCTACGCATACACGCTCGTCGGTTAAGGGTACCCTAATCTGGCCCATTTCAATATATCGCCAATTTGGTCGATAAACCTTCGTCTAGGCGTCCCTTTCCGACTCTGCCGTTCACTTCTGCAGCATAAATTTGCTTTTCACTCTTTCTTCGTTCATTCTTTCTACATGACCAAACCACCGAAGCATTCCTTCTTTAACCTGGTCACAACGTCATCTTGCAAACCACACTTTTCTTATCACACTATTTCTCACCCTGTCATTCAGATTCAGCCCTAGCATACCTTAATGACCGCATTTACAGCATTTATTCTACTTGCTTCTTCTGCCAGACCCAACTTTCACTACCATACATTAAAGTAGGGACTAACACAGCATTGTGAATTGCCAAACGTGCCTTTTTGACACATTCTGACTCTTCACAATAGCGTTCAAAATAGCCCCATTCACTCTATTTCCTGCGTTCACTGTCGTTCTATATCCTTATCATATCTACCATCCCTACTAAATAAACATCCCAAATATACAACTCATCCACTTGCTCAATCAACTCCTTCTATTCTTATTTCACATAACGTTTTACTTCTTTTCAAAACCATCACTTTCGTCTTACTTGGTTCACTTCATACTCTTTCTTTTAATGATCGGTTCATTAAAGTAACCATCATTTGCAACTCGGCCGCCGACGATGCAAATATGACTTGATCATCGGCGTACAAAAGGCATTTGACGGTTAACTCACCCATTCTCAACCCACATTCTTCAACTTTCAAAGTTTGCAAACAACTGTCCATAAATAGGTTAAACAGCCAGGGGAAGGCACAGCCCTGTCTGACACCTTTTGGATGCCAAACCAGTCCGAGTAGACCCTGTTGATCCTGACAAAGCACTAGAATCCTATAAAGAGACTTCAATGCCTGTATCAAACCAGAGCTCAAACCAATGAGTTAAGGTTTGCCATAATACATTCCTGTCCACTCTGTCATAAGCCTTTTCCAAGTCCATGAAAGCACAAAACTTTCTGGTTTTGGCCAAAACTTCCGCATCATGCGCATGGAAAATACTTGATCCGTACACCCCATTCCTTTCTAAATCCAGCTTGCACATCCCAAATTTTTCCATCAGTTTCTTCCATAACTTTCTCAATTAACACCTTAGCATATAGTTTACCCACAATGCTAAGCAAGCTGATACCACGGTAGTTTTACAGTCCTGCTGTGATCTTTCTCTTTATATATTGGGACTATAACGGCTTTGCACCAGTCTTCCGGTACCCGCTTCAGTTCCCAACATAAATTAAACAAGGTGTACAGCAGGCCTGCCACCACTCCCTCTCCAGCCCTTAGCATTTGAGTGATACTCATCATATCCGGCTGCCTTACCTGCTTTCATGCTTTTCATTGTTTATTTCGTCTACACTTATCTCCCTACCTCTCCACTTCTTTCGGAATTTCTTTTCACTTAATTCAGACGACCCTTCACTCATAAACACGCTTTCAAAGTATTCCTTCCATCTCTTTAAATTGAAACTTCATCATTCAGCATACAGCCATTCTCGTCTCGTATAGCATTCATTCTAGGCTGTTTTGAATTTCTCAGCAGTTCTTACGAGTTTCCAGAACATTTTAATATTTGCCTGAAGTTATCAGATATCCTCTATCATTCTTATCCGTTCTTTCTTGCTTTTCTTTTCAACAACTTTACTCTCTTATTTATAAGTCTAAAGTTCGCCTTTTTCTTTCAATCATCATTCATACCGCCAGAATTACCAGCTTTGGTGCCAGTAAATCTAGCCATGCTCTTCTTTGCTTCAACTTCCATCCGAATCTCATCATCCCACCACAACGTATTATTTTTCCTTTCATTCGTTCTCTTACTTATACCACATACTTGGTGGCTGCATCCACCAAAACTTTCTTAACATTATTCCATACAGTCTTCAGGTCTAAATCATTCATACATATTTCATTCAAACCATTTATATTCTCCTCAGTCTATATTTATACTTCTTTCACACCTTCATCTTGTAACCTCTCTGTTCTTATACGCTGTAACGCAGTAGACACAGATGTCCGATGCCGCCAACGCCTGAATAGACCATTAATTCGGCATAAGACCAGGTAATTATCCGTCCCTACGTTGGATCCCGGTAAACTCTTGTATCTACCACTGCGCTCCGCATTCTTTCATCCACAATTATGAAATCTATCATGCTTCTATCATTACCTCTTTCCCATGTATACATGTGAATCCTCTTATATGAAAGAAAGTATTCGTCACAAAGATTATTTTCCTCACATACGGCGCGAGGAGGTTCACCATTCTCATTTACACTTTCATCGCCAAACATTCCTAATATCCTTTCATAACCAGACCTCTTCACCCCAACCCTTCCATTAAAATCTCCTTAACATAATGATATTTTCATTTCTTACATTTCATCAACACCATCTCTTTATGTCCCAAAACTGCTTCGGATATAAGTTTAGATATGTCTGGGGCGCACACCTCAGCACAAACAACTTCTTTGCCCACTTTCATTCGTATCCACAGCAGCCTTGGCTTACATATTCATACTCTTCACACATTGACCCATTCTTTCTGGAAAGGATGACACTGACTCCTGGCATGCCCGCTCGGTCTAGTCTACACCAGACCAGGCGTGCATACATGCCATGCAGTGGCATCCTTTCCTTTCGTTTCGTCTCATTTACACATAACACATCTATTCCTCTATCATTCATCATTTCGCATAATTCATCCATCTTATCATTCCATTGCTCCATACATTCAGCGTAGCCAGACGGCCTCCGCAATCCACTTTTCGCCCTTACAACCGAATTCAATATAAATTATTAAGAATAACTGAAAACTATCGGTTAGACCTTGATCAAATTTATAGGGGACCACATGAGAAGCAACCAGCCAAATAAAAGAATCATCGAAATCTGTTCACCCAGCAAAAGTTATGAGGTAACACACATAAAAAGAAAACATTCAGTCGAATTGAGTACCGTCTCCTTTTGAAGTCGGTAGAAAAGAAGTCCAACCACCTAGCTGGGTAAGGCGTTTAGCCCAGAGAGTGACCAATGATCCGTGTTTACACAGACACAGAGTTAGTTTTTTTAATTAAGTGACAATGTGTGACTGCACCCCATGAACAGTTGCACCAACTTCAAACAAAGAAAGCTGTGAGGTGCGTTGCCACCACTGAGAATTAAGATGGAATCCTCACAGCGTGTAATTATACTGAACTTATAACCTTCAGACTGGAACACACCAGTGCAGACATTGCTGTTTGGTGACAGTAATAAGTAAGACAGACTTCTAGGCAGCAGAAAGCTCTGCCACTGAGTGAATTTCATAGTTCTTATGAAACATATGAGTCTTTAGTGTATCCATTCATTTCAATTTGCTATAATAAATAAAATAAAATAACTTTTATTCTTCATTAATAAATTAGATATAAAATCAATTTAATAATCTTAAGTACATTATTATATTAGAAGTACTCGTGACATTCAATTGGGAATTTATTTAGCATTTAATTTGCTTTATTATTAAAAGAAACTACGCGTTTTACGGATTCTATCGCGTTTAATTTAACTTTTAATTACTGACGTTTCGGGTGCTTTACAACACCTATGATCACAATGAGGTGTTTGACGTCCTGATGATAGTTAGCCCGCTACCTTCAGTTTTTAAATATTAATTTTGGTCCGATTTACAGAATGAGCTTATAATATCTAAAGTCTTGCAGTGGTATGCTTGGGTTTGGATTTAATTTTATTAATTATAGATCCCAAGCACATGGCAGCACCTATTCATCTTCTCTCTATTGAAATTAGGTATTTTTAATTTTTAAACAAATTTTTTATCATTTTGCTTTTATTTAATTTAATTTTATATAAAATAATTTTGATATTTTTATTTCACAGATTTATATCATTACTATTTTCTTTAACATTTTTTTTATATAAGGTAAATTTTATAATCAATTTAGATATAATTAATTTTATATAAATCTGTAATCATTTTAGTACTTATTTAGTAGTATTTTTTTAATTTTAACTTATTATGCCTGTTATTTGAGGACTCCTTTAAAAGCCTCCAGAGCTTCCCATAGACATTGCTGTTTGGTGACAGTAATAAGTAAGACAGACTCTAGACAGAAAGAAAGCACATTACGTGATAGAGCCACGCTGCAGCTATTATGGTTGTAGCACGAATGGGTCGGCTCAACCAAGGTCCAACTGCTCTCACAGATTACAAGCATAAAATATCAGTTTAATGCTTCTGTGTTTCGTATGGTGTAGAGAACTGGAGACCCTTTTACTGGAAACGAGGCATTGATCGTAGTCCCTCAGGGGTGACAATGCGTCTGAATTTTCATTCTAATCGAGAATAAATGTAGACGTCTATGGGCCACAGCATCCACTTACCATCAGGTGAATGTGCTCATTTGTCACCTCCATTCTATAAAAGGAAAAATATTGCCACCGAGTGAATTTCATAGTTCTTATGAAAAATATGAGTCTAAGTTTATCCATTCATTTTATGTACAAACGAAATTTTAACTCTAACGAAATAACTTAATTTTTAATAAACTTGTTTTGCTTTTTACCTTATCTTCAGGCCGGTAACCTATAACATCAGTATGTTGAAAACCTAGAATAGTGTGTAATTACTCGAGGTATTTATTCAAACTGCAACAGTTAAGGGTTCGAAGTGTCGCAGGAACATTAATGGCAACAGCCACATTATTCCCAACAAGCGGCATACTGTCTCTATTTGTCACTAGCTTCAAGAACATTTTACTAACTTTTTATTATTATTAATAAGATATTTGACATTACGATTCAACATGCGTTCGTGAAACGAATGTACTGAAGGTGTTTTTTCATTCTTACATTGTCATTCTGATTCTTGCTTCAAGTCTTTAGCTTGTCAAGTTAGTTCAAAATCAATTATTAACTTCTACCCGAACAGAACACAAGCGAGTTAATAAAAACGTAGTATAAAATAAAGTACTAAGATGGAATGCCTTCAGCTTGTATTGTCTGTACTGGCTCTTTATTCTATCTGATGCCTATTCAGACGAGCTCCCAGCACAGAATAAATAATAGTAATTCTTCTACTCCTACGACTCTTTCTACCTACCTAGTAAGATTGTTTGTCATGTCCATTTGCGAAATAGAAAGAAAAAAATACACTAAATAGTACAAAGTACAAATTAATGATACTCTTAGAAATGAAATAACCTTATAATGTGTTTGAAATTAGTTGTTATTTGCTAGTGATTGACAGACATCTCTAAGTATTTCAGTATACAGGGTTATTTTCCAATAACCGCCAAATTTGCAGAGAAGGTCCAGAAGTAATATAGGCAAATGATGAAGAAAATTAATTAAAAAATCAAATATTCTGTCCTATTTAACCGTCGAAAAAAAAGGAGGAGGTTCTCAAGTCGACGCGTATAATATTTTTTTATGTATGACCACGCATAACTTTTACAGAATAGTCCGATTTTGATAATTCTTTTTATTGAATAGGGTATATCTCGAAATTGGTCCCGCAATTTGATCAAGATCTGACCAATAGTTTTAAGTTGACTTTAATAATATATATTGAAGTCGGTTGTACAATTTTTAATTTTAAATTATATCTTTAAATTTAAAATGCAGGGTAATGCATTATTTAACTGATTTTACTGCACACGCACACATTTGTAAGGGTTAATCGGTAGGCAAAAACGTTGTTGCCTATAAATCATATTCAATTTAGGATAATTTCAAATAAAAGTAGATGCCTTATTTAATCGTATTTTTATAAACTGCAATAACGGTATATCATTATTTATATATTTGAACTAAGTTTAAAATTTGGCTACTTTTGAAAAATAACCCCGTATATAAATGTATTGTGACTGCAGTAATTCTAAATAAGTAAATTGCCCGAATATTCATGAGGCTGGTCATTTAGTCACCTCTAAAATGTAAATGCTGTACTCTATAAACAAAATGAGGTATTCAAAGTTTGTTTCACTTAAATAACAGGCTGCCAAATAACACGGCAAGAATATATTATGATAAATAATGAATTAAACAATCGTAAGTTTAGTAATGAATAAATTAATCGTAACTATGTTGTTGTTTTGCTACAAATATTTATGTACTTGATTTTGGGAGTTTTGATTAAGTTCGCTCATCCAATAGAACAATGACGTAACTACCAAAAGGTGAAATATACATTTTGATGTAACAAGTTCTCGTTGTTGACGTCTCTTTATAGAAAAACGACAGAATTGTTCTGCCAGTAGTTTTCGTTAGAGAGCGTGAATGTCGTTTGGGAATTGCCTGGTTTTTGTATAGCTACGGAGAAATATCGGCGGATTTGACATTTTCATGGGAGCTCTGTAGTGCAAACGTTTTGGGAGCTAAGCGACGTAAATGTAAGTTATGACAATCAATTTCAACATTATTGGTGCCACAATAATGCATTTGATAATTATGTCGTTGTGTCAAAAAACTGCGATGGATTATCTTGTTATATGTGACAAGTTCATAATAATATTTGTATACATAGCGTAATTATTATTAATCATCATTACTATTACAGCCCTTCACAAGTCCACTGCTGAACATAGGCCCCCAAGGAATGCCATAAAGCACGGTCTCGAGCCACCTGGATCCATTGATTTCTGCATGTCTTACCAGGTCATCACTCCATCGAGTGGGGTGACGCCCCAACCTTTCTTCCTCATCGGTTGTGGGTTCTTGAGCTATATGGCCGGCCCATTGCTACTCAACTTACTAATCCGTTGGGCTATGTCGGTTACTCTGGTTCTACTGCGTGATATCCTCGTTTTATAGTCTATCACACAGAGAAACCCTGAGCATAGCCTTTATATAGCTTCGCTGAGCGACCTTGAGCTTCTATACGGCCAGCGGTGAAGGACCACGTAATGTTGAAGGTTTTAATAAATAGAGACGTGTTGTTGCTACTAGAACTTTAATTATACTGATCACTAAACCTAAGAGTACATGTATTTCTTACACTGCTAGTAGGTAGAGACACACATACACTACATCTCCTCGATACTTAAAAAAAGAAATGTTCTCCATTTACTTTTTTTTACATTTTAGTTTCTTGATACATATGATAAAAGATTGATTTATATATCATATGAACCCTGAATCTTATTATATAATAATAATAAGTTTAAAATAAAATACAATGTTACTTAGGCATTAAATTTATATAATTTCTAAATTGAGTAAATAAAAGTAGTTAAACAAAATATTAAATTAATTTTATATAAAAAGAGATTATAACCTCATGATCGCGACCAGGTTATACATATTATTAAGTCTAATTTTAATGCGATTTTATTTCGTTTACATTTTTATTTTGTAATGTCATTAACCTGTCGTATTTTTTGGTAATAACCAACGTTACAACAACATGTTAACATGAACTTATCACATAATATCATACCATATAATACGATAAATTAATATTTTTAATATTTATTTTCCTCGAGATTTATTATTTCAACTATAGTTCCTTTTAATGTATAAGTACATACTTCTCTTTTTTTTTTTTAAATCCCCAGTTCTATATTTTCACGGGTTCACGGCCGTGTCTTTATTTTATATTTATTTATTTTATATAGGAGCGCTAGGATCACTCCCACATTTTAAAAATTTTCTTTAATTCTTGTCTACCCTTTTATTATTATCATTATTTTATAATTATTTATTAGCTTTTCAACTATATAACCTTCACAATCAAGTATATAGGTGACAATAATAATGCGTTTTGCATTTAACTTGACATTATATGTATTTTTATCCTTCCGAAACCTTGATGTCTACGAAAAGTTCTCATTGACTTTTAGCATTTTATAATACTCGGTTGCGCACCTGACTATCACTGAAATAGCTAATTATCTTCCAGATCTTGTGCTTTACCTATTAACATTCTAAATTTTTTCATTGCTGAAATAAGTTAATTTTACAATTTATTTCAATTTACTCTAACCAATGTGTATAAAACAGTCACTGAATTTATTTTTATCGGTCAAATCTCTGAATAAATTATACAATCCTGCCATTCAACACAAAACTATAAGTTTCTTAACCCGTCTTATTACATTACCGAATGCATAAAAGAAAAACTTGCAAGGAATTGTTACAAGTGTTTGAAATAGGCTATATGATCTACCTAGATGATTATTTAATATTAAAATATTCGAATCAAAATGCAAAACGGATCTAAATTTTCTTAAAAGATCTCGACCGATGATAACATTCGCCATAATTGGTAACGAATTAAAACATAAAACTTGTGGTCAATAATTAGATCGCTTGTGTTCTTACAGCGCGAGCGATTCATGTTTATTATGAATGCCGTTTCCATATACGCTTCTGGAATCTTTTGCTGTATGAGATTCAGTATTAAGTTTAACAAAACAATCTGTTATTAAAACTATTTGAAAATATTTTAATACAATGATTCAAGATACTATTTTTTTTTTTTACACTTTGTATTATTTTATAAATAACTGTAAACGTCTACTTAATGTACCGATATACTTTATTTGAGTATAATATAATATGATATTTTATTTATAAGGAAATGTTTGCTTAAAACTTTATTTTATTTGAAGTTTTCCACTAATGAATATGTTGTTGGTGATTAACGATACATAAACTCAATCCGCATTTAATCGCATCCGAATAACCTTAAAAATTAATCGGTTATTAGGTTTTCCAAATTCTCAGCTGATTAGGCTTTTTTTTTGTGGATATGCTAACCTCCGATAATTTTCTTATCTATTTCACAACTTTACCCATGTATTATTTCTTTCAACAGTTTTATTTATAATTGCGTCTTCTGTAACTTAGCCATATTTTTTTTTTTTACGTCTTTTACAAATTTATATCATATAAGTCTCTTTATATCATTTAGGTACATCATTTGCTGTCAGAGAAAGAGGCTCACAATGAATTAATTAATTGTATACTTAATAGAGTTTCAAAATCGTTTTGAACGAAGTTATTTTCATAATCCACATAAGTAAGTTAGATATTCAAACTGTTATCTTATGATTTAAAAGTTTAATCAATATTAAACCAAAATAAATTATTGCATTTCATATTAAGATACAGAACAGAAGTCAAAGCAACGTAATCATTTTCAGTAACAATAACATAATCACATAACAAGAGACAGATCAAAATACAAATTGCAATTCCCAGCCGCGTAAGCGATTTGTGACACTTTTGTTTTAAATTTCAAAGTACGTTTAGGAACGTTTGCGATTACATCGTATGACATAGGCACCTAATTTCAACAAAACTTACAAAATGTTTTATTATGAATATACTTAACATGTATCTGAAAATTATAGTATTAAACACTTTTTATTTATGTAGTTAAGATCATTACATTGCATTGTTATAATACTTTACATACATTATCAAGTATTTATTATAGGTATATGTTGTCATTAATAGTCGAAACGCATTATTACCCTTCTTAAGATTTCATGACTTCTAAGTGTAGTATGTTTATCTTATTTGAAACATAAATAAAAAAATAGGCTATTACACAAATATAAGTTTGTATAAAAATATATGTTGTATTTGTTGTTATAAGTATTTTAAGTATATATAATAACATAATTTTTGGAATAAAAAAAAAAAACTATTACACTATGAAACTTATAATAATAGCGATCCGATACTGTTTCGACGTGATTTTAATAAGCAATATATAAACCAAATTTAGTTCAAAATTTTACAAATTTTACATAAACAAATAATTTTATGTTTTCTTTGTTTACTAATAAAGAAATTTAGGGTAGAGTTATTGAAATTATGAAACAATTATGTAAATTGATATAAAATATATCTTAGCGAAATGTATATTTATTAGATTTTTTTTACGTGTGGTTGTTTTTAGATTTGGGTGGGATCCCTTATTACCTCATTTTAATTGTTACTCTTTTCCTTTGATTTCAATTGTCAGGCCTTTTTTTTAATTGTTGTACGTACTTTATTTTTAAATTATTTATGACCTTAGCTAGCTTTATTAATTTGATATCGGGAATCGGAGTTTTAATTCACTTTATTTATATTTAACTTCATGATATATATCACGCGGGTACTTTATACATATGGGCCCCCCATTTACTTGGGTATTATATTACATTTTCATTACATTACTTTCTATTTTATTGGTACATAAACTTTTTATACTATATCAAGGTTATAGTGTACCTTGGTTGTGCACAACCTTGAGGTCTACGTTTAAGTCATTTTAAAGGACTCCAACAATTGTCACTGAGGAAAACTAAGTTCACGCTATGATCCAATGAAGGATGTGACCTCTATGTACCATTATCAAGGGTAACAAATTTAAGACTCTCTGGTCCCCAACAGTACTAATATGAGTAAACTCGTTCACATCACTTGTACTGAAGGTATTGTTCCTAGTACCCGTTATCTCGATTTTATCATCCAATCATGGAAACATACCCTGCTCGAGGACTATATGCTTACCAGTGATGGACGTTCCCGTATCTTTCCATTATTTATTTATCAAGGTCATCTTTTCTTTTATCTTTTATTCTCTAAGTAAATCTTTATTTCCTTCTTTATCTTTATAGTACCTGTCGTTATCTACTTGACTGTATCGGTAACTTTATATACTTTCATGCTCCATTTCCATACGAGTACTAACTTGCATAATTCTCGCTCATAATGGATTCATACCAGGAGTTTAAGCATCGTCAAATATTTGGGTGATCAGTCCAATATTGACGAAACTTAGCAATTCAATCATTCGTATTCACACTTTGAACATTCCTTCACTCATTCCTCACACCCTTTAAATATATACTTTTAATATTGTACGAAAAGAGGTAATATACTTGTCAGTCAATTTTTATGTCCCTGTTTGACTTTGTTAAGAAATATTGTTATTAAACCTTCTTAATTATTTTATTTTTACTTTACTGTATTTCATTATTTTTATATTTATGTTAATACTATTACAGATCATTTCTTATTTATTTTCTGATAGTTATTATTTTCATCTTTATTAGAATGCTGTTATAGTTTATTTTATGTACCTGTTCATATATCGCGCTCTCTATTGTTTTACGATAAGCTCATTGCATAACATTACATGTCATATTTCTAGATATATCATTAATAAGAAAAGGTTAGCAGACCTTTATATTCACTGTGTAAATCATAGACTTCTATCCTAAGTCTATGTAATTATTAATTCTCGTTACACTTAACTTATCTAGACTAACTTGTTGTATTTAGAAAGAAAAATGTAATTTTAACTACAAAAGATAAACAATTTAATTTATGATGAACTATTGTAAATTTAAGTACGTAAAATGTAATCTATCACATTAATTTATTAATTTTGCACAAATCAGTAATAAAATTAATATAAAATAATAACTGAATAAAAGTGAATATAAAATCGTCTTGTGTTAATACAAATATGGCGCAGAAGTGCTCTTGTAACTTAATTTATAATTATTGCATTTTATTATTTTTTCAGATATAGTAATAAAATATTAAAAGAAATCAATTGAATCGTAAATTATCTGATAAATACTATCAATTTAAACATAGGTATATTAAATACTTAACTTCATAAAATATAATAGCAAAAAGAAACAATCTCAAAATGATAAATAAAGTTTTAAATGGAATTAAAACACAGGTGCAGTTACCTCTTAATTTCTTCTTTGTTCTTTTGGCTCAATTTTCATAATTTACTGGACAAAGCTCGCAAGTACAACCGGTTTTTTTTTAAATTAATCTATTGTTTCTTGAATTTTGTTCTTCGGTCATTATATAAAAAATCCACATTTTATTTTCCTCATTCTTCGTTAGTTGTCTTTATAGTTATTTATTTGATTTATTTTAATTTTTCAGTGAGCTTCTATAATATTCTTATTGTGTTATTGTGGCCTCTTCTTGAATTCGTATTTATTTATTTTCCGTCACGTCCGGTATTACGTCCATTCCGTTATAATATTACTTTATTGTCAATCATTTTACTCATGTCTTCATTATTTAATTTAGCAATATTTATTCCCACCTTTAATTTTAGGTTCGGCGGTGCGCTTGCATTGTCGCAGCGCACCGCCTGGCAGGGTCGCCATGTAATGTTGAAGGTTTTAATAAATAGGAGACGTGTTGTTGCTACTAGAACTTTAATTATACTGATCACTAAACCTAAGAGTATGTATTTTACACTGCTAGTAGGGTAGAGACGCATACACTACACACGTCTCAGATCCATAGGTCATCACTGGCAACACGCACTGGTTGAACAATCTTGTTTTGAGGTATGCCTGACGAGATGATGTGTCGTAATCTCCTGAATGCTGCCCAGCCGAGTTGAATTCGTCGATTGACCTCTCGGTCGAAGTTGACTTACCTAGTCAGACCATTTGTACCAGGTAAACATAATCGTCATCAAATTCGAGCTTAGTGCTCCCAACAACTACCGGTATAGGTGTGACATGGAGGTTACACATGATTTTGTTTTGTCCATGTTCATCTTAAGACCTATCTTCTAGGAGACACTATTGAGGTCACTGAGCATATTGCTTAGGTCCTCCAGCGATTCTACCATAAGGACTATATCGTCGGCAAATCGAAGCTGTGTGATGTACTCGCCATTCGCCATTGACGTTAATACCGTATCCTTTCCAGTCCAGTAGCTTGAAAACGTCTTCCAATGATAGAGTTTCGGGGATATTACGTCACCCTGTCTTACACTTCTCTGCAGTTGGATAGGTTTCGTACTCTGATAGCCATCATAGCCCTACTATACAAACACTTCAGCACTTCAATATACCGACAGTCAACTTGGCACCGCTGAAGTGACTGTAGCACCGCCCAAATTTCGACGGAATCAAAGGCTTTCATAGTCCACATATGCAAGACGGTTTTCCACCTGCTTCAGCAGCTCCGCTGCAATTCTTTCCTCGCCCGGGGTCTTGCTGTTTTTAAATGGAGAGCCATTCTAATCTCGCTCGTACTGACGTCCGGGACATCATCGGAATAGTGTCGGACAAGACTTGCTCTTGATAGTTACTCACACTTCCTGTGTGGCTCCAACAAGAATGTGTACAGCTGCTCATAGAACCTCTCAATCTCTGCGACATTCGGTCTTCAGCTTCGACAGTTGGCTCTTTCTGGCAGATTCTGGCGAAGACTGGTTCCGCTCAATCGCTCTTCAATACGAGCTGTATTAACGTTGCGTAAGTCCCGCCGCATGCACTTGGAGATCTGTCTATTCAGTTGCCTGTATGCTGTCAAATCTGCTGAAGACTGCAGCTTCATTTCCCGTCTAACAGCCATGAGATTAAGAGTGTGATCGGAGAGTTTTTGTGTTCTTCTGCGAAGGGTCTTGTAGAACTTAGCTCCAACCGCATGGACAGTTTCCACTAGCTTTTACTTCATTGCAGTCTTCTAGGCACTGAAAACGATTTTTCAACTCGAGCTGAAAGTTTTCGGGCTGATTAGAGCACGAGGAGGACGGAGCGTTGACTTCATTAGACGACACCTCTCCAACTTAACGTTTAGGTTCAGTGTACCTCTCACCATTCGGTGATCGCTGCCAGTTTTCACATGAGACATCACTGAACAGTTGTCGTCTGGTCGTCGTAATGAAGTCAATCTCATTTTTTGTCGAACCGTCAGGGCTCGACCAGGTCCACTTTCTGTAGGGCCGCTTCTCCATAAATTCGGCCAGCTGCTCGTCTCTTTTGTTCCATTGCCCTATCCTGAATTTTCCCTACCAGCTCAACTGTCTCTTGTGCCTAGTTTTGCGTTGAAGTCTCCATTAACACTGTAGTGAGTTTGGGAGGAATACATGGCTCTAGAGATATCCTCATATTTCCTCCACCTCCCCATCGGGATGTGCTGAGTTGGTGGCAACCTGTATGATCTTCAGCGAATATCATTTGATGATTCTGAGTATGCTATAAGGTACGCAACCCTCGTCGACACTCTCAATCTTTACAACGTTGTTAAAAAGACTTGTGGACGATAAACCGACAGCTCCTTGGGACAGATGGTCGCCTCCCGGTGATAGAACAAGTTGCCGGATTCGAGGATTACCGTGTCCTCCCCTCTTCGGACCCCACAATACGTAAATCACACAAATTATTATTATAGTAATAGATATACGTGGTAGAGCCATGCTGCAGCTATATTAGTAGTATAGTTGTAGCATATGGGCCGGCTCGACCGGGAAGGACCACGCTCTCACAGAATACCACTGTAAAATAGCAGCTTAATGCTGTGTTTCGTATGGTGGTAGAGAACCGGAGACCCTTTACTGGAAAAGAGGCATTCCATCTGAGTCCTCACGGTGATAACGCATCTGCATTTTGATTCTTTATTGAGCATAGATGTAG